>JAMKCH010084845.1:0-178597 GCA_023653785.1 Ophioderma brevispina
CCCACACAGCAACATTATATGATGGAGTCTGACCCAAACGCCAAAGACAGGGAGATGGGCACTCCGCCAGCGGGCGCACCATTTACATTTTTTGTTATAATTATTTGCCAATAGGAAACATGCTGTGGGTTGTAATGTTCTGGCTCAGCAAAACATACATACATTAAAGCGTTTTTACCACAAATTGAGTGAAAATCGAGTTATGATTTTTATTACTACTTAAATATAAACAAATGATTAGAATCAAGTTAGGTCTCACCTGACAAAACATGATAATATATTTGTAATCCAAAGAAATCGGTAGTGTATTTTGTTTAGGGAATCCGGATTCAGGCGTAGTAAACAGCATTTATCTCTACACCATTCGAGGATGTAGTGCACGTTAGTATCCAGTGGTTTACTCTCACGCCTTGGCTCATGCACCTGTTCCGAAATAAAGATTTGCCATATAGGATTTGTATTGTGATCAATGTGATCAGTGGCTCGACCCAAAGTTAGCGTGAGACAGTTGACCTGGACAACGTCTTATTGTCTAAACGTTGGCTTACATCAGCCGAATGGGCTAAATTACAATTGAATGCTTCCAAAGCGTCATGGGGACTGTAGTGAACAGATCTTATGTGAGTGTGCACATTTTTTTTTTTAAAATTTTGAATGTTGGTACACAAGTACTTTATAACATTATAATCAAAAATTTTGATGGAAGCACTTGCCACACCCTTTTCATGGCCCCCAGCTTGGATTTTCCAGTTCACAGGGGTAAGTTTTTTTTACTGTTCCCTTTGAAAAAGCACATCACAATGTCTGTCTGGTTACAAGATTCCAAAAGGGATAGTTTGTACTAACTCCAGTGACTTATAGAGTTTCGGAATTTGGAGTAAAAACTGTAAAAAGGTAAAAAAGAAGTCAATTTTGGTTTGTACAGCGGTAAAAATTAAAAGTTGCTCAATTTTTGGTAAATGGGGTTCAATTTGTTGGTTTAGCTAATAGAATGAATATAGATAGGAAATAGATTTGACTATCTTACGTGTCTGGTTATTAACCAAAATGGCGAATAAGTCAAACAGCTGATTGGAAGTTATTGGATTCTATTGACTGTGACCTATTTTTGGTTGGGTAACGTGAAAACTAAGCATAACAGATAAGGCAAACTATTCCTTATTTCAATCCTTTTAAACGAGGGGCACAATTTTGCACCACATATTAACTGAATCCAAGCACTTTTACCTTTTGCCCATCGTCACACCAAAATTGACTTTTTCACCCCATTTTACCGTTTTTTACCAACCACCATAAACCCCATAACTTCCGTAACTACAAGCCATAGATAGTTTAAACACTATACCTTTTTGTAACCCCTTGTGACCAGACAAACACCATGGTTTGCTTTTTAAACACATTCCGAACACTTATAAATTTTTGACCCCATGTATAACCTTGAAACCCAAAACTGGGGGCCATTAAGGGGGGTTTGGGCAGTGCTTCCATCATTTTATGGATCATCAATGGCCTAAAGTACTTGTGTGCAAAAATTCACAATTTTATCCGGAAGCGCATACTCTTTCACAACTTACGTCCCCTGCTCTCCATCGTTTTGTTATTTCGGTGTTCCGTGCCGTCACGTGTTGGAACAACGACTGCTCGATTAAATCAGCCGTCGCTATAGTTCCATTTAAAAGTCACAACGGTTTGCAATTAATTTCCTGCCAACTCAGGATATACAATTAGAAAAATTAGCATGTGATTGATTAAACACCAGACATTGATTAGAATATGATCCAAAATGTCTTTACTCTCGACTCTTTTCAGTGCAAAGCGTATTTGTATTCTTGTTTTATATCTATCATGCGGGGAATTTTGAATTTCAATTCAAGCGTCGTTTTTTGACGGTTTGAAACCATTGCATTCTTAATGGTATTTGTCTTCAGAAATTTCACGGATTCAAAAGCAGCGACTAGTGCAGCTACACTCGCTGCCACTGATTATGACCGATCGTTTAATAGTTTTGTTGCAGTATCCGGAACTCCGACGACATCTTCATACAAGGTTACAAACGTTGATCGATTTATAACATACCGGATATACAATAAAGTTTAATTTGCATGTTTGCAAAGGGTATGCGAGTGTTCCAATAATATCTTTTCGATCTTTTCTTGAGTTGATTAAAACATTTATTGAAACAGGGGTAGAAGTACAATTTACTTACCAGCCACCCAGGAGCAAGGAACAACTCTCTGTGACGGTCGGTTGGAATGCGTATACGAGAACCTTTACTAGGATCCTAGCAACATAAAATATACAAAGTGTTTAAAGCCATTAATTGGAACTAAACCTGTAAATAGTGTGGCTTCTAATATTGACTTTTATTTAATGGTGATTACAATAATTTGACTGATTCGACGGATCTTACCTGCAACCATGGGTGCTCCAAAGCCTCGTGAGCTGCCATCCTCTTACTGCAATAACAATTAATTGCAACCGATTCAACAATCTCATAAATTAGCATATATAATTATCACCTTATATGCACATAAAATTATCACCTCATAAATGTGCGTATAAAATTATCATCTCATAAATGTGCGCATACAATTATCAATTACTAATCTGCTTTTATTAAGTTGTAGTTTGAGTTTATGTATTGCAATCTTAGATTAATGATTCTGTGAAGGTTACTCTTTATTAAGAACTTATCTACTCTTTAGAGACTCCCCAATATAGTCGTTGTACTGAATCTAACGTATAAACACACATTAATAAATCAGAGATTTTTTTGGCTTCATTTTTGTGATTGAAGACCTTTGGCCTTTTTTCTCCGTGCATTGTAGTTTATTATAGTGCACTTTGTCTCTTCTGCTTTGCATTTTCTCTGTAGTGCACAATTTTGTGTTTTGTTTGTTTGCTGTTTGTTTTTGGGCTTTTTAATTCATTAAAGTGCACATGTTCTGTCCTGTTCAGCCTTGTAGCTCTGCCTCCAAGTGTCTGTCTTGTTCTCTGCAATTTCATTGCAGTACAATATTGTCCCGGGAATATTGTGTGTTGTTGTTTTATGCTCTTGAATTCATAAAAGTGCACTTTAATGTTGTCTGTCTTGTCCTTCCTTTTTCTACCATTGTCCCATCCTGTCTTGTTTTCTGTTTCTTCTGTTCTCCCAACACAAAGTTGGCACACCTTGCTAAATCTTTCTTTATTCATATATTCAAGTTGTCCTCCTGTATCAATTTGATCCCTTGCGTAGTTTCGTACCTCGTCTGTTGGATTCACGGCTTATTATATTCGACGAAACGAACAGGCTCAGTGCACCCATTGGATTACACGCTTTATTCCGTCAGAGTATCAAATGTATGATAACGGAATAAAGCGTGTAATCCAATGGGTGCACTGAGCCTGTTTCGTTTCGTTTCGTCGAATATAATAAGCCGGATTCACATACTTCGACAGAGAAAGACCTCATAAGGGACACTTGTCATACTCTACGTAGGAAGTAGGCATCTCCTTTCCACGATTTACCAAGGGAGATTATAATCACTTTTAACCAGGCACAATTCATTCTACATTGGTGGCTCCAAAAGCAAAGATCCCTCGGTGGTTAGGTGATCTTAACCGATATTTGGGACACAAGCTATCCGAGCTTACTCTGAATTGTGTCGGAGAACAATACGTGACAATCAAAGTTCGATAAATCACTTATAGGAATACATTAAGCAGTCCGTGCTCAGAGTGAACCTAAATTAATTTTATGCTACACTCGGAAAGTAGGCTAGACGAGCAACTCTTTAAAAGTAATAATAGTTTGATTCTCTGAACTAGTTAATTATGCACAATTTAAAGACAGTAAAAATGAATGAACAGTAAGAATTCTGACGTATAACTCTGCCTTCGGAGTATGTATCAATACTATTTTTATGTCGAAAATCTTGCACAAAAATATCAATGCAATCCTACACAGGACCACAAATGGGCGGTATACAGCACTGGCGTTTTAAATAAAGAATATTGCACATACTCTTTTTCTTTTACAAGCAGTCTGCTGATGAAATCTTTAGCTTCATCTGATATTGGTTTGAAAGCGTCTCTATCAAATTCCCATGCTGCTCGTCTAACTTTATCTCTGTCACCACCGAATGGATTAATACCACTCAATCTGAAATAAAGTTCAAAAGAATATTGGAGTTGAAGCTATTTCATGACAGCAAGGGTTAGTAACGTCAGACATGTTTAATGCAATTATGGTGAAAGTGACGATGTATTCTTGGAATGGGGTTCTCGGTTTCACTATGAAGTAAACACAGGTATTCCAAAATCAGCATTAAAGCCACTATCAGTCATTTCCCCCCAAAATCAATGTGCCCATTTTGTGTCTAAATTGGTAGTGTTAGGTCATATCAACACCTTATGTTACTCTTCTTTGTAAAAACAGACACTAGAGCATTTTAAACCGACATTGAAGATGCCATTTACGACTGTTTTGTTTACTAATAAAAGTAGGATCCCGACTTTTATTAGTAAATAATGCAAAAAAAAAAAAAAAAAAAATGGCACACCTTGCTAAATCTTTCTTTATTCATATATTCAAGTTGTCCTCCTGTATCAATTTGATCCCTTGCGTAGTTTCGTACCTCGTCTGTTGGATTCACGGCTTATTATATACTCGACGAACCGAAACGAAACAGGCTCAGTGCACCATTGGATTACCACGCTTTATTCCGTCAGAGTATCAATGTATAACGGAAATAAAGCGTGTAATCCAATGCGGGTTTGCACGAGCCGTTACGTTTCGTTTCGGCGAATATAATAATGAGCCGGATTCACATACTTCGACAGAGAAGACCTCATAAGGGACACTGTCATACTCACGTAGGAAGTAGGCATCTCCTTTCCACAGATTTACCAAGGGAGATTATAATCACTTTTAACCAGCACAATTCCTTCTACCATGGTGGCTCCAAAAGCAAGATACTCGGTGGTGAGGATGCTCTTAACCGATATTTGGGACACAAGTACCGAGCACTCTGAATTATGTCGGAGAACAATCGTGACAACAAGTTCGATTAAATCACTTATAGGAATACATTAAGCAGTCCGTGCTCAGAGTGAACCTAAATTAGTCTTAGGTCCATAGCCACGCGCAACAGGGAAACGGTGTTCACTTTTCGTTTGATAGTGTTCTGACTGATTTTTTCCGATGAACACGATGGTACCGGCAGATTTTTAAAAAGTTGACCAAAGTGGTCCCCCGGGACCCGAGGGTGGGGGTGGGGGAAAAAGTAACTTGGTATAATGGCCAATTTTGGTGTTTTTGGATTCCATCTATAGGTTTTGGGCAGGACAGTTGACTTAGAAAACTTGTCAAAAATCCAAAATAGCTGCCTATTGTCCCAAAATTCACAATGGCTGCCCAAAAGGTGAGTTTTGGAGTATTAGGTGCAGATTGACAATTTGAGCAATTTTTGGTTTCTTTTTTTTTATAAGTTGTTTGACATCATTGAGGTTTGTTGGGTGAGGCAACCCAAATCCAAAATGGTTCCATTATATAAAAATATTCAAATTTCAAAAAGCTGCTTGTATGGCAAAAAAGAATTTCGTCATCATTTGGGTATATATGACAAATTTTTACACATTCCATATGGCTGCCATTTGTTTACATTTTCCAAATTGCGTCTTTTATTAACTATCAATAAATTGAATTCAGAGGTTTGTTTTCGAGCGAGCGCCGCCATTATTTGTCTGGATTAGAAATATTACGATGGGGAGTCAGTTTCGGGTGAATTTTGTGTTTTTCTGTTAATAGCGACACTTAGATAGACTATATGCACTCCATGCTACCCTATACGCGAGAACTTTCCGTATGTACACATGAGGAACTATATATATATCTGGTTGTCAATATTATTGTCATGCGCACATGTCCAAGTCCAAAATAGTACCCTGTTTCCAAAATTCAAAATGGCTGCCCAAATAGTGAGTGTTAGATTCATTAGGTGTATAATGAATATTGGGCAATTTATGGTTTCATTTATAGTTTGTTTGGACATCGGCGAGATGTTGGGCAAATACCTTTCTTCAAGATTTCGTGTGTATTGACAATTTTCTGTACTTTGGTGTCCATCTATGGTTATTGGGCGTCATAATTTGATGGAATTTGAAAACGGAGAGCATCATGTTAAATGGGGACGGATAGAGAAATGACTAGTTTGCGTACCGGAAAACAATGAAAATATAAAGTTAGGTTTACAAAACCAAAATTTGTTAATATTTTCACCAAACTGGGGTGAAAGAACCAGTGGTATTAAGGTCAATCTGTGCACACTCCACATGTGCCTTGTCCAAGTTCCTTTTGAGCAAGTGTAATGGTGACCACCCTATTTGCAGAAACTCGGTATTATTACTTAGATTTTTAAACAAAATGTTTTTATTATTTTTGTATCAAAATCAGAAGTCCAAACCCCATGTGAGTATTGGGCCAGTGATTCTTTTTAATGTTGATGGTTGACGGCATTTGTAGAAGGTATAGCTTTTGACAAATTGAGCAAACGTCAAATAGGGGGCAGTAGAGGTAAATGTGTTTATGTACCATATTTGGTCTGGACCAGTGGTTTTTTAAGGTTGCCGCAGATTTTATTTGTAGAACACTATTTTATAAGATTTTGACAAAATTTGATCAAAGAGCAACATAGAGGTCATTAGTGACACATCTGTGCAAACCCCATGTTCGTCATTCATTCCATATAAGTTCTGGCCAGCGATGTTTTTAGTTATGTCATCGCATGTATTGCAAAAGCCCGTTTGTTAGATTTTGACAAATAATGCAGTCCGGAAGACATGTAGGCATATAGTAAGGTTCAGTCGTTCATATACCTGTGAGTGTTGCGCCCAGGGGTTTCTTTGAGGGGTCTCTATACCCTCGAAATCTTAAATCCCATTTTCGCCACTTTTCAAAAATCGCGGAGAGGACCCTGCCTTATATTTAGTGGGAAGGGAGAAGGGAAACTTGCGCCAGATCTAAACAAGACAAATAACGCTACCTCCGTTTTTTGCGGTGATGGTCAGGTAGGTAGTCATTTCCTCTAAGGGATCGATACAGCCCTTACGTCCCTGGCGTCCCTAAATGACTCGCAACCTGACAAAAGGCAGGGGTGCGCTCCGTGGATTTTTGAAAATAAAAAAAATGGCATTGGGATTAAAGAGGTATGGGTCCTAGAGGTGTTTTTACAAGTTAGGTTATTGCAGCATTTTATTTGCGAAAAAGGTCCAAGGTAATTAGGGTCATTAATAGAAGGAAATCTGTGGTGCACCATATGGTTTCCTCTCGCGCTATTTTGGAACAGTTTGGTGGCCATAACACTGTAATTTACAGGACTTTATGTAGGTTTTAACAACATGGGTCAAAGGTAATTAGGGGATTAGAGTTCAAACTGTATTGCCCCAGTAGTGTTAATGCTACCGGTGTTCGTTTGAGCCATGTTTGGTTGGTCACAGTTACTTCTTATTTGCCGAAAGGGTATATATTTGGACAAATGGGATCAAAGGTAACATAGTCATTAGAGTCAAAAGGGAACATGAGTCAAAAGCGGTCATTCGGTGCATACCTGTAAGGTCCCGGACCAGTGGTTCCTTTAATTAGTTTGTCTAACTTTGTCTTTGCAGACGAATTTTATAGAATTGATCCTAGAAAATGGGGTCAAAGGTCATATAGGGCATTAGAGGACACTGTATACACTCCATATGAGAATAGGGTAGTGTTTTGTGTATGTGCCTGCATTATATTATAAGACATTCATCCACTGTTGATTGTCTGTATGTGATGTCTGTTTGTTGATGGTCTGTTGTTGTGAAAAAAGGTTAACATTAAAAAAAAAAAAAAAAAAAAAAAAACTTAAACCAAACTTGAATCATAGATACAAAATGGGAATCCCTCCATTTCCGACGAGGTCAAAGGTCACATAACAAGATCAAAGGTCGTGTGAGGGCAAATTGTAAGATGTAAAAAAACGTAAAATGTAAAACGACCATATATTTCTAAAAGATAGTTATGCAACATGGATCCTTCATTTTATTGGTGATTAATAGTTCACAGGGCAAGTGTCAAAGTCATGTGAGGTCAGTTGCAAGATAGGCTAAAACTGTAAAATTGACCTCAATTGAAAGTTGGAAGTTCAATTGGACCCAACAACTTGGGTCATAGTGCAACATTGGAGTCCACATTGTGATTGGGTCAAAGTTCACATGCCAAGGTCAAAGGTCATATATAGGACACATTTCAAACCGCCACGGAGGCGACACATGCGTCAGAGGACCGAGTATTGTGTTTTTTTTATTTGTTGGGAGTAATCGGCAAATACACTAATAGTCAACTTCCAAAGGAACCAGGGTGGCCCGTTCGCGAAAAATCATGCGTAACCCTACGGTATATTGCTAACTCATGCGTATTGTTATGGACGTCTCGTAGACGTCAAAGGTCAGAAATACCTTTCAAACACAAAATAAAGGACCATTGCTGCCACAAGATGATCTGAATGTTATATAAGTAGAACAGATTTTAATGATTTGTAATTGGTCAAGAATTTGGTAGGTCCAAACACAACACCCATAAATCAAAAGTACACAATACACACATTTTATCTAAACGCATACTTAATGTTCAAAAGTAGCGTTTCAGTTCACGATGAAAGTCCTCTCAGCGAAGACTCCAAATGACAGCGCACAAGTTCATCAAAAAATCAGGGAATATATTCAAAGGAATCTCTTAGTCCTGAAGGTAATCTTGTCTAGCCAGTTCAAGACGACGGGGCTTTCCCTCGACGACCAAATGTTGACCACAATATAAAATCCAGGTAATAACAACCATAGTCTGTCCTATGTCCTCATATAGGACCACAAAAGTGGAATCCCTGTTTGATCCGAAAAACTGAAGTTCTTTCGGCTTCAAAAGACGACAGAAGACAATTTAGCTATCAAGCTCGGGCGGCATCCAAAGTATTCAATCCTGGCACTAGATGTAGAACTCAAACTACCATTATTGTAGAGTAAAATAGCTATAATGTATACTGTATAGCTCCAGAGCTCTAGTTCAGCTCCTGATTTCAACTGCCGGCCGCGAGACTTAGCTTAAATCTCCAAATATATACTGACTTCACAAATATCCCAGTATAAAAATAGACATTACAACAGAATCATGCATAAAACATAACCTGAATCACGTACATCACTTTCCATATATTATAACTCTATGGGGAAATTTCCTGATCACAATGTTTTGATCTCAAAACTAAAACAAGTTTCTAAGGGTAGGAATCTTGGGGAATCCCAACTTCCCCATGGTGAAATCTAACAGGTGCACTTAGCAAAAAACAAACTAGGGAATCTCCTTTTCGCTCTTTTATAGTAAACAAAGTGCTTTTCCCGTGAGACATCTTTTCTACAAATAAAATTGAGGAAAATAATATTTGTAAAAGTTTAATAAGAAAATGGACGGCCAATAACAGGATGTCCTACATAATAGACCTTTTATACAATTTACACAGTGTTTGAATAACTTGCGTCCCAATCAGGCATGACATAGTTATGCACGTAGATTACGAATGAGTTTCGCGGACGAACCCCTGGAATGTTTTAACAGTTTCCAAGGTGCGAAGATATCAACGGTGGACTTTGTGGAAATTGTTAGAAACACCTCTAATAGAGGAAGCTCAGCCACGCTCGGAGAGGGTCGTAGCTATGTCCTTCATTTTGCAAACAACGAAAACAGCCAGTGTGCGCATGAAACCATGATATGGTTCTCAGCGTAAGGGAATACGGAAAGGTATATCGCATATAGGGTAGCATGGAGTGCGTAGAGTTTATCTAAGTGTAGCTAGTAATAGAAGAAAACACAAAATTCACCCAACTGACTCCCATCGCTAATATTCAAAATCCAACCAACAAAGAATCAGCCCCCTGATTTGAGACGCAGTTTGCATTTTCAACACAAACGCACAACACGTCCGACTAGTAGAAAAATTAAAGCACGGCGCGCTCGATCGCCAAAAACCACTCAATTTAATTGAATTGATGGGTAATAAAAAAAAACCGCAATTGGAAAATTAAACAATGGCAGCCATTTTGAATGTGCAAACATAACCCATATGATGACAGTGTACGGTGAACAAAATAATACAAATCAGACATGTTAACCCCAAAAGCAAATGTGTTAATATTAGCCATGTGAAGCAAGAAAAAAAAAATTGACATTTTCGTGAAAATTTTGATTTTTGACATACAGCAGCTATTTTCCAATGTGAATATTTGACATATGGTAGCCCATTTTGATTTTGGAAGTTGCCTTAACCACCCATGAGCCAAACAACTTATAAAAGACCAAAAAATGCCTTCAAATTGGTCAATATGCACCTATATACTACCAAAAAATCACTTCTTTTTTTTGGCAGCCTTTGAATTTTGGTGCATAAGGCAGCACTATTTTGGATTTTGAAAGCTATTTAATTTAATTTGTCATGCCCGAAGAACCTATAGATGGATACCAAAAACACCACAATTGGTTCACTGTAAACCAAAAGTTAACTTTTTCCCCCACCCCACCCCACGGGGCCTCGGGGACCACTTTGGGCCACACCTTTTAAAAAAATCTGCCGGTACCATCGTGTTCAGCGGAAAAAATCAGTCAAAGAAACAACTATCCCAACAGAAAGTGAACACCATTCCGGTTGCGCGTGGCTGTGGACCCGACTAAATTAGTTCTTATGCTACACTCGGAAAGTAGGCTAGACGAGCAACTCTTTAAAATAATAATAGTTTGATTCTCTGACCTAGTTATATGCCACAAATTTAAAGGGACCGTAAAAATGAATGAACAGTACAGGAATTCTGACTATAACTCTGCCTCGGAGTATGTATCATATACTTTTTATGTCGAAAATCTTGCACAAACCAAATACCAATGCAATCCTACACAGGACCACAAATGGGTGGTATACAGCACTGGCGTTTTAAATAAAGAATATTGCACATACTCTTTTTCTTTTACAAGCAGTCTGCTGATGAAATCTTTAGCTTCATCTGATATTGGTTTGAAAGCGTCTCTATCAAATTCCCATGCTGCTCGTCTCACTTTATCTCTGTCACCACCGAATGGATTAATACCACTCAATCTGAAATAAAGTTCAAAAGAATATTGGAGTTGAAGCTATTTCATGACAGCAAGGGTTAGTAACGTCAGACATGTTTAATGCAATTATGTTGAAAGTGACGATGTATTCTTGGAATGGGGTTCTCGGTTTCACTATGAAGTAAACACAGGTATTCCAAAATCAGCATTAAAGCCACTATCAGTCATTTTTCCCCAAAATCAATGTGCCCATTTTATGTCTAAATTGGTAGTGTTAGGTCATATCAACACCTTATGTTACTCTTCCTTGTAAAAACAGACACTAGAGCATTTTAAACCGACATTGAAGATGCCATTTACGACTGTTTTGTTTACTAATAAAAGTAGGATCCCGACTTTTATTAGTAAATAATGCATAAAAATCGTAATTTCTTGACAAATACGGCGTGTTAAGTTTAGCCACTCATAGGGTTAACTACAGCCATTCCCAATACAACAGTGCAAAAAATGGACTTGGATGAAGAATTGTGGACGCGATTTGTTTACGTTTTGAATAAATAGCTGATAGTGGCTTTAATTTTTTCAAGACCGGTCGAGGTCTAAACAAAGAAAAATATGTTTGGAGCAATGAAGTCCTGACCCCATGTAGTATTTCTTTATACGGCGCTACTCTAGTGCACACCACTGAGGCACAAACGCCATGATTTCCCTAAATTATGACCACACATGACGACGACCACGGTGAGCAAAGTATTTGATTGATAGGTGCGCAGAATTTGACACCCGCTACACTCCCACTATTGGCAAAAATGAAGCAATTCACCAAAAAAATGGTTACATATATGTATTTCCCTACTTAGAACTGTATAAATCAAATAATGAGCCTTCATGAGACTTGGATTTATGTCAAAAGTAGGAGCGGGTTGTGGCGGGATTTCTCACAATACAAGGTCAATTTTAGGGTTCGAGAGCAGTTGTCTTCTGCACAAGGGGTGTGGATTAACGAAGTTATTATCTGGGAAAGTGTTGAATCGCCGCCGCAAAAAGCAAAATGCATTAAACTAGTGTTTGTTCGCCAGTGGTGAGACTATATTGTAGGCCCTTAAAAGTCCCTCCAGGGACAGACAGTCATCGCGATATACTCACAGCATGTAACATATGACGCCAACAGTCCACATGTCTGTATTGAAACCAACGTCACTTCCGTCTAGAATCTCGGGTGCGGCGTAGTCGGTTGACCTATAGACGACCTTTGTTCGCTCCTCAGGATCGAGTTTAGTGGCCAGACCCATGTCAATTATCTTCAAGGTGTCGCCTCTTTTGGTTTCATATAGTACAGCTTGAGGCTGTGAAGGAAATCAAACATATTTCAAGAAGAGCGATAGTAAGCATATCTCGTAGTATCTATAGCACAGAATTAATTCTACATCATAAAAGCCCCTTTTTGAAAGAGCTAACAATGTGGCGACAATGGCTTGAACAGTAGCTTTTTGGTTAGCAATCTATTTTCTTACTTTTTATTCCTCAAACCATCGTAATTACCTATGCAAATATGCACAATTTAGACTTAGTCCGCTAGGTATGCCGATCATTTTAACTGTAACTCAGAACTCAGTCAGTTGTCAGTATTTTCTATCAAGCCAATATTGAAAAAAAATAAATGTGAAAATTTTAAGACAACTTTAAAATCCCTTTAATATTTTGATATTAAAGCTCTCGAAGTACAGGAATAGGATACGAAACAATAGCCTCATCGGTATGACATGACTTTACCCAAGACATGGGAGTTGGCTGCAACCTGGCCGAAATTGATACTGTCCATCTAGCCAACATATTTGAACGCGAAATTGTTACAGGCTTCAAAACTCGCCTAACAAGTAGTATGTTTGCAAAGAAACGAGTGCACAGGTTATTACATCGTGACATTTCATTAGCTAACAAGGAAATCTCCGTGGACATAAGTGGGGAGCTAAGAGGCTTTCAAGGCAATTCCTTAGCTGCTCAGATGACGTTACTTGGATGTGTCTGAAATCAGCTAACATTTAACGTATCACGGTTAAAAAACTTAAAAATGTGATTTTGTCCAGCATAAATGGATATAGTAAGGCTAAAACATAAACGTGATTAATCCCCTTACCCCAATTAAAATAATTTTAAAAATCAGCAATGTTTGGAATATAAAATACATGAAATACAATGTACCTTATTTTTACGAATAGTGTTACCTGATTCAATAGTTAACCCCTACGTATATTAAATTTAATCGCTGATTGGTGTCGCCGGAGGCACTCGAAACGGAAAATATTGAATTCACATGCTTTATCATTTCAAAACGTATCTGTCACTAGGCACATTAAATAGTACCAAGTTTACTATACGCAGAAAAGTCACAAACAAAACAATGTTTATTCTAATGTCCTGTGTTTATCGCTATATACGATCTGTCGATAAAATATCAAAATATTCAAACAATAATTGCACTTTTTTGAAGGGCGTCCCCAGTTTTTGAATTTGTGAGATTTATTGACATTTGTGTTGGTAATTGTGCAGTAAAACTATACCTGTGACCTGTAATGCTCAAGAGTGTGCATGTCAAAAAAGATGGGATTTTGTAATTAGATTTGGGGATCCCCGATCCTAATTCATCGACAGCGCTTGAAACGTTAAATTTCTGTCTATCAAATATGAAATAGTACATCTCACGAAAATGATTCTACATTTAACTTGAACCAACGGAACAGCTAATGGACGAGCTTTGATACGTACATGGCGCTTTTTCCTTGCTATTTCATATTGGAATGACGTTTTCAGCGGCCAAAGAATTAATATCGGGACGGGATCCGATATCAATTATCATAATTACAAAATTTCTTTTTATGCAACACATAGAGAAGTTCGAGCTTTACCATTCGCAGGTATGGTTTACTAGCCAATTGCTAATGTTTTGAAAATTGGGGGCGCTCTTCAATAATGTGCTATTATTGCTTTAACCAGAACCCAACGATCACGAGAGGAACATTCTTCCTACCACAATCGGAAACACAATATAAGGCACACCGGGAATTGGTAAGAGTACACGTTTGCCGACAAATAACACGCAATCCATGTACTAAAGACAGACACGTGAGGGCAATTCACGTTTGTATTGAAAGACAAATACGTCCAATTATAACCAATGCCTCCCTGGGAAAGAGCTTCTAATCACGGATTGACATTACTGGTCGCATTGCAAAGGAGTACGTGAGAAGCTTAATGATTGCGAAATATATCGTCATAACAAAGTTGGGAATTATTTCCGACAGACGTTTTACGGGCAAGAAGTGCAGGTGACTGTCGAGTAGTGACGTAAATTGGAGGATATCAAAATACTTCGAACATTCGGAAACTGGCAATACTTGATAACATAGGCCAGTATTTTTGGTGTGTATCTTTTTCATTCCAAAGGGCTTTCTTCTTTCAAAATGTATGTTAACGTCACAACAACAGCAGTGATGGAGTTTGATATGGAAGCCATCGTAAAAACATCGGCTTGGACATGTATAGCAATCGTCTCACTCCCTTTGAACATCGTTTGCTTGATAGTTCTTCGTCGCTCAAATGGAGTTGAAAGCGTGGCCAAGGTTTTTCTGATATCGCTAACTTTTGCAGACTTGTTATTCTGCATCTTTCGCGTTGTACCATCAATTGGGATAGCCGCTACAAAATCATGGCCATATGGGACAGTATTCTGTTATATTCAAGGAGTTATAATACATCCGGCTATGTTTGCAATGTTTTTATCGCTTTTAGCTGTGAATGTGGAACGGTACATTGCAATCGCCTATCCGCTTAGGTACCCGTCAATTGCGAGGGTGAACGGCGCACGTATCACTGTAGTGTGTTTCTGGTCTCTAAGTGTTCTGATTTTGGCGCTAACATGGGTTGAATCACCATGGGAACCGGAACTAGATAATGTGTCTCAAGTGTGTTTCTTGTGGAAATATTATTCTGCTGTGACATTCCACCTACATATGTTTTATATATTTTACATACCGTTTGCAATAACCCTAACAATATTTATATTGTTCTCTATGATGTTGATGATCGCCCACAAGCATTCCAGGAGAATTCTTGCAAACGAGATCGGTCTTAATCGGCAGAAACGTAAACGAGACACTAGGACAGCTACGACATTCTTCCTGATGGCCATGTCTCAAGCTATATCTAACTTGCCATGGCTTATTGCAATCTGTGTAGGCGATGTACCCGAAATCGTTATCTTCTCAGTAGAAGTTCTCTTTGCTTCCGCTGGTTGGTGGGATGTAGTTGTTTATTATATGCGAAACAGAGCATTCAGACGGGCAGCACAAAAATGTTCTGTAAGACCTAAAAGTGTCCCCCGGCGTTGCTCGTAATTATTCTTCACATACGGAGAAGCTTACTGGCTGCAATTGCACTACATTTATTTAAAATAAAACAGATGCCCAAGAAAGTATCTTTCTAAAAACCGAATTAGCAAACCCCGCCACCAGAAAAAGTGTAAAACAAAAGTAAGAAATTTTAAAGGATTCAATTGCATTTTAATTTTCTGATGATGTTCTATGATATTACGTAATTAATGGCGCATTTTATGTGGTCTTTGCAGACATCAAGTATAAAATTATGAACCACTTTCGTTCAGTGTTTTGGCTTTGTAGTTATACTCGATTCTATCCTATCATTTATCCCGAAATGATTAAATTTAATGATCTGGAGGTGCCATTCTAAAATTCATTGGGCGTTACAAGGAGCCATTGGTATTATAGTTAAGGTAGACCACAATACCTTATGTGGGGAATGCAAAATTAAGGCCTGAAATATATTACTGTGCGCTTGCGTTGAAACTTATTTGAATGATCAAATGTTGTTTTCACATTTGCATATGGAAAGTATTTTGTGAGAGTTGAGTAATTTAACTGGACAGGAATGTTCTCCAAGATAACCCAGTGTAACATAAATCAATTTAATTGCTCCTTTAGGAGTCTCTACAAAATATATTGGAAAACGTAACTGGTTTTAGCTGGCCAACGCATTACAGAGTCAGATCCTACTGGAAAAATGAATCGAATGCTGTGAAGAAAATGCAATGAATTCTAAAAAAAATGGTTCCCGTTTCAAATTAATGTGCCCCCCCGGGAATATCACAAAACACCTCTAATATAAAAGTCAGTGGTCATATAAGGATTCCAAAGTGCTAATGTTATAATCAGGTTGTAATGTACCTAAAATTTTTCCTCTCGTTATAAGGAGAAAAGTAAACAGCTTACCCCTTTAAGGAACTACTAGTCATAATAGAGCAAAGGTAAACACAATTTATACACGCGTCAAGGTTTCAACGGGCTTATGATATTCAACGAAACAAAACGAAACGAAACCTTTACCAAATAAATGGTTTAAAAATATTGTAATAATCTTTGTGCATTTACTAATTGTTGAAGTAAACAAAACTTTGAATTTGAAAGCAAAGTATCAAGGTATCGGTAGGAATTTGCGTTTCGTGATACTTCAAGACCATAAAAACTCTCTCCTCCAAAGTGAATGGAGGTTGCTGTGTGGTCATGGCTCTCTTCTAACAAACAACAGTATGTTATACACTTTATTTTAAAGCCAAAAGTTGATCCCTTTTTGAAGAATTTCAAATCTGATGTGAATTACTTATGTTTAACTAATTCTTTCACCGTTTTTACTCAACCACCAAGTGGCACAAACTTGATTTATATGTCCCGCAGTAAACTGGAGTTATTTCTCGATTAAAACAAGCAATTGAGATAAAACAATGAGTATTGGAAAGCCTGTTTTTTCCTAAAATGTGATGTACTAAACGACTTACTTTTCGGTTTTCGATTGTACCGTTTTTGTTTGTTTTTTATATTTTTGTAGACAGGCTGTACATGGTGACGGGACCCGATTGCCCTATTGTTCACCATTGTTCCCGGACTGTGAGCCCGGAGGACTATATCTCCTGCCACACCGGTCTGAAACCAGCCTGGCCGCATCTCATGTGGCTATTCTGGTTAAAAGGATCTTATTGTAGACTTTGGAAGCTATGGACATCAGTGATATGCCTCGATAGCTAATCATCTGAGAAAGACAACCTTTCTTTGGCAATGGAATAATTAAAGACTCTATCAATGATCCACCCAAAAGTTATTTTTTCCAAAAAAGAAGGAAAAGATCTTCTGCTAGTGGTGATACTTGTAATGAAGCCAAAGCAATGCCATTGTTGAGCAATGACCTGAAAAACCTTTCCACTCTTCCAGTAGTTCTTTTTCGCCAGAAGGAGCATTGCCATCTCTCTTTTTGACCTTCACATGTCGCCCTGTGTTCTTTCCAGAGAGAGTGTGGATGATATTCCAGGTGGTTTTATAATTCCCAGTTTTATCCGCAGATTTTAGCTCTTCCATGTGTTTGTTGAGTGCAACAGCCTCATCATCTTTGTAAGAGAAATTGAGACTGACATTCAATTTCCTCCATTTTTCTCTTGCTTGTGGTGACTTGGACACAGGATTTTTTTCTTGGCCTCTCAAATTTGAGGCTAATGGGTTCTCTTTTCCCAACTACTTTCTCAGCAACTTCTCTAACAGTTGTTTCAAACGACTTGTATCGCTCTGTGATGTTTATGGAGTCATCCATGATGCTAAGTGATTGGAATCAATTGGATAACTCGAGATATCCAAGATGGCATCCAAAGTGAACGCCATATATAATAATAATTGAATCAACACTATATCGGTAAATCGTACTTTAATCATGTATTGTTTGACCCAATACTATTTCGGAGCCATTTTTCACACTTGTGAACTGGGTACACATATTAAATTCAAACTTGCCACCAAAACAGATAATTATTGTAGAAAAAACCCTACATCAGCAAATACATTGGTTGAGGATATAATGAAATATATAGTTACATATTATTGGACACAATAAAGAGCAATAACCAATATACTTTAAACTCTTCAGATTATGTCAGGCAACATGACAGGCAAAAATAAGAAATCTTGAAAACATCCATGATATGAATTGACAATTATCAGTCACAATCAAAGGTTTACACAGGGGCCACTGTACTTTGTAAAACGAACCGAAAGAGGCTCACCGAACCTATTTTTTTTTTTTCTTTTTTTGCTTTATTCCGTCACCACCCAATTCACATAGCAGGAACCTGTTATAACTGGTAAATGCTATTGCTATTCAGCAGGTACCTGTTACAAACTGACTCAATGTATACACTGCATACAGTGTATACATTGAGTCAGTTATAACAGGTACCTGACTCAATGTATACACTGCATACAGTGCTATCATATCACAATAGTATTATCGCTTTATTCCGTAAAGCTTATGTAGGATTAAAATCAATCACCTCCCACATCCTCCCTCGCTAGTGTAGTGGATAAGAGAATCGATTTATAATGCAGGTATTACAGGTTCGACATGATCCAAAACATGGCCATGTTTATAAATAAATGTATGTTTCAATATTTTTTTAGAGTAAAGAGAAACATTACTAAGTCCAGGGTGGAAATACACGTGTACAATACGTTAAGAAACAGTAACCCGTTCCACTGGTACCTGCTCTATAGCACTGATGCATTGTATACATTGAGTCAGTTCTAACAGGTACCTGCTGAATTGCATCTACCAGTTATAACAGGTTCCTGCTATATGAATTGCACCGAACCGCTCAGCGATTGATAGTACGGACGTCCCGCGCGGCCAAGAGGAGAAAGAAAAAATTTTGCCATGGGGAAAGAGGGAGGAACTTGTCCGGGCCTGTTACGTCTTGGAGCCCGGACTATCGATACCTGCCCCCCCCCCCGCGACCTATGATTAGTTTGGGTTTTTGAATAATTATGGCCTCCCGCCTATTTCGCCGCTACGTCTTTTCGTTTATGCCCAAAGAATATTTAAGAACGTCATAAATGATTATGTTTTGAATGCTAAATATTGATTTTTAGCCACGTTTGTACACACATTCTCTATTGAATATATAGGTAAGTAATGAGTTTTCTTACTTTTATCAATATTTCTATATATCCAGATTATTGCATTGGATGGCGATTATGAACTATACAAAAGTTATCCGACCAATTTTGAATATTTCTGAATACTTATAAAAAGAGTCTTGTTTTTTAACCTCGCGAGACTTAAAACACTGCTTATTTAGGACATAAGGTCAATATGATATTGATTTGGGGGATAAAGCACCCCCTGACACAGGGCAATGGGGTCAATACTAATTAAAAATAATGCAGTATTGATTTGTAAAAAACGAACACAAAACGTCATACCCTTAATTAAAAGATATATACGATGCGTGTTCCCTATATACCATTACATACAATGGGATGTTGCCTTTCAATATCGTCATTATAACACAATACTCCATGGGGATCAAAGAGAAAGATGCTTGCTTCAAGGACATTGGTTACGCATATCGGCGAAGAAGTAAGATAAGAAACTGATTCCTGCGCATTTAATATGTCTCATTATACCTGTCAATACTCTGGGTTATGTCAAGTGCAAAAGTTGCACATTTGATTGAAAAATGAAACAATTCCTCACAAGTTCTTTTCCTAAATATCCGTGACCAGTAGATATACATTCATGCAGCATGTGACTCGAAGAAAATAATAGCACTGATGATATTCAGTAAATCCGCTCGGTATGCAGAGGATAAAGCACTTTACAAATTACTTTTCAACTGTTTGGAATAACAATGGCTCTCTATATCAGATAAAAGGATTTCAGGGCTCATCAAAGATATAAGATTGAGCTATTTTTTGGCATGAAAAACACGCCAAAGAACAAGATACGTCGTCCTCTTTTCACGAATAAATAATCTTAGGCTTCTACTGTACGTTCAACAATCCTTGCCCATTATATTTCATCCATTTTTCCGAAAAGGAAACAAGATGAACCAAAAATCATGAAAAAGAAAGTTGTTTGGCAGATTGTGACCTACATCTTTGAGCAGAAACAAAACTTTAACTTACAGTAAGTTGTCGCGTAAACCCCATTTCTTTCGAATTTACCGTGTTGTTAGCCATAGGTCAATAGAGCCCCCTTCTTTTGTATTTTCTAAATCCCTATGTCGGTAAATTGAATAGAAATTGAGGGTCCCGGACAATAAGTTAGATCTGGTTAATGCACAAAAATGATAGGTTCACGGCTTACAAGCAACATATCCACCGTTGAGTTTGTTCACATTAGTTTTCTTTTTTCAATAAATGATGAAATATAACAGTCAAAATTATTTGGACTCACAGTAGTAGATACCTTCAAATTATTTTTATCGTCGGAACGTAGGCCAGGATCTTAATCCAAACTGGATAGACGTTTCATATATAGAAGTCCCCAAAGTATACAAACGATGCCATTGATTCCGCCTGCGCTACTGACAGTATCATACAGTGCATGACGAATCAAAGGCAATTTTTTTTCTTGATTCAGCGTTACTGAGACTATGTGATGAAAAAACGTCTACCCCAAAAACTGGGCGGGGATAACCAGTCTATAAACCTGAGACATCTACCCAACTGCGTGAACAGTAACAAGGCTCTGCGTTCCAACCTAAAACAAAAGGAATCTGAAAGAGTCCTTTGTCCGCTGATTACAAGTGGACCTTAATTGTCAATAATGCCATTATTGCTCGAGTCAATGTAGCATAGTGTATGTACCTTGATCACTGATATCAGAAAAGAAATTGAAATGGTTTGATATATCATTCACTTTCATGAATATGTGCAACCTTTACAATTGCCATAACCAATATAAATGGAATTATAAAATTTATAGTGGGAAAATGGGTTTACTTCTGCGAAGTATGTTATCAAAAGAACACATTTTTTCCTTTGGATCCATGGCCAAAAAGCCATACACCAACTTAAGACGAAAATATTGTATCTCTCATTGCTGTAGGCAAGCATGGGCAATACAAGTATTTCTCATTGGGTACGAGAAATATTGTATTCTATGTTAGAAACTAAAAACCGTCTTATGTGGGAAGTGTACAAGGCCCATAGAACCCTGTAGTAACAAATGTCATCCTAGGTTGATTCTTTCAGATGCCTCTTATAGTAGGAATCGGATGTTTGTCTGGTTATATCCTACGCATAAGAGCACTGTATACTATCTCTGCATTTTACATTTCAGTATGTATATAATTATATGATAAGGATTAATGGAATCGGTCCGTGGATATGTAGCCCGTTGTTGTACATTTTGACGCTAATTATGCAGGCATTATATTTTCTGGTCCTTTGGGGTAATAATGAAGAGTTCAGCGCCAGCCTTACACCCGTATCAATTTCATTTGATCCCGTCCCGGGTATACGCCACGTCGCGTAAATATTCCCTATAGGAATGGTGTTACAACACAATACTGAACGATACACCATGTAACAGTATAGTGTACACGTTTACAATCGTGTAACAACGATTAAACTTGGCAACAGGGTAAGTTGAAATCGGCAGCGCCAATTTTGCCTGCACCACGTGCTTGCACATTAAAATGATGCAAGCAAAATTTAAATGCCATTAAAACCTAGGGGTGTCCACCTGAAAACAAAACTGTCATCTCTAAAGAACATATTTCTACATCAAATGGTGACATAATCGTTCGTGGACACCCTCTAGAATTTTTGTAAAATATAATTAAAGTTGCAGCAAATTTCGCATTTTTGCATTGCGATGATCAAACTCGTGAGGGATTATGGGTAGTCTGGCAAGTCGAAATTAATCAACGACAGCATTTTGATTAGTCTCACCTAGGAGTCACGCAGGCGGCGGTATGTGCCAGTGTCTCTTTAATAAGAATAAATGTGCGCCCTCTAAATTATATTCGTAGCAGAATCTTTGCTATTAATAAAAGATGTTCTATGATTTGTTCCAGCACCATATAAATTATTCTTCCTAGTATTGACTGACATTTTGTTGCTTCTAATATCTCTAGCATATTTGATTGCCAAAATATAGGCTTTTGAAGGGAGAAATTTCTTATGGGCTATTTTTTTATATAGTTTTAGTTTTGCTCAATTAAAATACAACCATCCTTGGCCTTTGAGGATCACATCTCGTCACAAACACAAAAACACGCAGAAACACATGCACACGCAAACAAACAAGATCACTCACTCTCCTCCCCCACCTCCCCCCACACACAAACACACAATAAGTTTATATTTTATATTTTTTTCTCTAGTTAGTTTCCCCCAATAACTATAAAGCATCTTACATTTTTTCCAATTAGATGCCACACAAATGACATTATCTTACATTTTACAGTATCCAATAGAAAAGTTGACATCATTGCAATCTACCTATTTTGTATAATCATTAATTTGCAGCATTCCTGGAAAATCCCCGGGAAAGTCCCTAGCTTTTTCTAGAAATGTCTTCAAAACATGTAAACAACATGGGTAATCATCTCAATATAGCATATTCGGGGATTCCGAACTTTTCATAATAAAAACAAGGTTATTTTACCCTGATAGGACTCTGATACAGAAGTTTCAAGACGTAGCTGACCAGGTTTTCCGTTGTTTCAAAAGCAAAAGTTACGCTTTTGGGAATAATTTGAGGTTTGGCTTTCAATGTTATTATTCCACTGCTACACGCAAATGTATTTAATTCTATCTGACTTTATTTCCCGGACTTTAAGAATAGTCTCATTTCAGTATTAGTTTTTCTCAGAATGCGGGATAACGCGTTCACGATCCACTTAGGCCCTTGAAATTATTTTCTGAAAAACCATTGCCAAAGGGTATTCCATTACCTTTCCAGTAAAGGTTCAATATGTTTTCTTATTTCATATGTCCTGAAGCAATTAATGAAAGGAAGCATGAAGCCACCACATTATCGGACTATAACACGCTTGTTACTATGGACACTGGGCAATATCTATCTATCTGAAGAATATGATAGATCGCCTTGTTCAATAGGATGTAACAACCCGAAGAGAAGACGTCCATTTCCGAGCATGACTGGACTTGTAATTACAGCTTTATGGTTGATGCTATAGCTTCAGAGAATACAAGTATTAATTAACTGAAATGACCGACGGACATAGGATTATCCACGTACCAGTTTCATATGCTACACATATGTCAGCGATGGTTTGGAGCATAGTCGCCTTTTTTTCAATACCACTAAACATACTGTGCTTCATCGTCCTCAGACGCGCCAAAAAAACGAAAAGGTATCGAAGGTATTTTTTATTCCCTTACAGAAGCTGACCTCATTTTCGGCCGTTCCGGGCTAGTTCCTTCAATATTCATAGCCGCTACTGGTGACGTGCTCTTAAGGAGATGCTTTTTGCCTGCACAGAGTTTTCTGGCACAGGCAAGTGTCGTGCCCTGTTCCCGACTTTGCTTTGCTCGTTAATGTGGATCGTTACAGATCATCGCATATCCATGAGAATCCACTCCGATCAGTAGAATGAGGGATCGATAATTACAATAATTCTTTTGGGTTTTCGGCATTCTATCAATATCGGTGCTGCGGGATTGATGCCAATGGAAGGCGTTTTAGATTCAGGACTCCAGCTCTGTTACTTCGAGCTAAAGATACTAACCTATATTTTCATGGATCTTTGAAGTCTTGCTTACATCCAGGGGTTAACTTGGAATTATTTTGTGATTTTATTTGTGAAATTTTCTTTGTATCGCGAGGGAGAGAGTCTACCGAGATCCACTTACAGTTTCAAAACAACGTTTGTACGCCCAGTCAGAAAAAATACAAAGGCTGCCACAACGTGCTTCTTATGGCTAGCATCTTCTTGCTAGTACATTGCCGTGGATAATAATGATAACCTTAGAAAGAACTGACATCATGTCCCCTATTTATTAAGTTCCTGTGTGAGGTCCTGTTTGGGCTTGCTGGCATTGTAGAAAAGGGGGAAATTATGTTTATTATTTTAGGCATACGTTCCTTTAAGACGAAAAGAAGATAGTTCTCTCGGGTGTTTGCGCTCAACACCTAACACATTAAGCCCATCAAAAGGCGGTACCATGTGAGGGTCGGGATGCGCCTATTTCGTTACAGCCAGGCTAAACTAGCTTAATTCCACCGTAAATACTAGCTTTAGACAAATGACCGTCAATGCCTGCATGGGGAAGACAAATTCGCTCAGGCTGCTTTTAACATTAGCTCTCAATCAGTATAAAGTTTTCGAGTAGATGCAGTGGGCTGCACTTTTTTTTACCCATATCATAGTCCAGGTTGATCCCTAAATATACTTGTAACAATGTGACATCGAATAACGGTAATCTAATAATAGCCTGAACTGCCTACCACGAAGCACCAGAGAGGCATGCTCAGTGCAATCTAAAAAATATGAAGTCTTAAGGTTCGTTCATACTACGCTGCACTGCGCCAGTGGAGTGCCTATATATCGATCACTTGCTGTAGCATGCTCAACTAACTCGCTGCAGGCAGTACCAATAAATTTAATCGGTTTGCAAAACGCAATGCAGATATGCCAGAGACCTATTTGAGCCACTGCAACCTACCGCAACGCATGTTGCAGTGTTGTATGAACGAACCTTATATGAGTATCCTGAATACAGCAAATTGCTGATGGAAAGGCTGTATATTTCTCATTGTTGTCCTGAAAAATTTGAGACCTTCAAATCATTTCGTCCCAGGATATAAACAATAATACAGCCGTCTTTAGTGGTAACCATCAATATTAGCACAGTATTGAATAGGGCCTTTGCAACACATGCATTATCGTCTACACATCAACACCGCAAGGTGTTCAAAGTACTTGATGGAGTGTAGGTACAAGTGCCAGATCTCATATCAAGTAGAGAACACAATAGACAACTGGAACAAGCCCCTTTAAGGTGTGGTTTATCCCTCTCCCCCCTAACGTCCTTAAAACCTTCAAAAGCCACCCGGCAAAACAATTCACGGAGTGGACCCTTGATAGTGGGTCATTTGCTCTAACTGGCAACAAAAATACAGCTACCTCATTTTTTGCCGTGATCGTCAAGTTGGTACTCATTTTCCTCTAGGGAGTAGGGCTACATTTTTCTGTATAATTATATTTTAAAACATACCATTTTACAAGAAACACTTAAACAGCTATATTTGGTCAATTGTCACAAGTACTTGAAAACTGGTAGAAAAACCATGGCAACATCCGTGTTACTAATGTGCATGGCAATGTTAGATAAGTGCGTGGTGACTAAACAAGCGTGAAATCCCAATAGGTGCACGCGGTGAGACCTACAATGCAAAGTGTCAGAGTGTGCGAAAACAACCAAAGTTTCACCATCGACACATATTATATATTTATTGATTGTGATGGACAAAGCACCTTAAACACAGGTAGCAGTGTCAATATTAATTAAAATGAGTAATTATTTGATGTCCATGCGAGTAAAACGTCATTGGTCAAACCATACCAAAATCGTGTTACCAATCTACCAGCAACATTCATCACGATGTTGTCTTATCAATTTTTTTAATCGTTGTATAAAATAGGAATAAAATAACCATAAACCCATTGAAAAATAGTCACGAGCGCCCGAGGGGAATTTTACTCGCAGCGCCAAATCACGGCCACTCATTGACAGTGTTCTCTGCAAAGGGAAACCGCCAAACTTAACTCACCTGTTCGCCACCATTTTTTAAAATTCTTCGTATTCCGAATATCTGGTGCACATTCGATAAATTAGCTTTGATTTTTCAACGGGAATAGCGGAGCAAATTGTGTGACCAGCTGTTATGGTCATCAGGTGCTGCCATTGCAGTATTCCCGTGTTTTCATCGACGAATGTTTTGGTGACAACTTGACAAGATCACAAGGGCGAAGAAGATTCAACTAGCATTTACATATCATTGCATGACAACGGTGAGTGTGGTTTTAAGTTTACCCAACAGTGTTCAGTTCAGTGCTAATACTATCATAAGTACACAGAACCCCGTTCTCGGTATTGTGGTGATTCAGTGAGTCTACCATCATCTAAACGACACAAAACACACCTTTGATAACAAGGAGTCGTATTTGGAAGGAAACAGAGGTAGGAACGATCAGAAAAATAATAAAATTTATCAACGAAAATTCAAAATGATGATGGTGAGATAAGAATATATAATTTGTAGTAGTCAGGAGAGGTTGTTTACGTAACTAGGCCTAGAAATAACCATAAGGTATAGTAAAAAATATGTTCCTAAACACATCTTTGTAAGCACAGGATGAGCTTCAAACCTTGTGACCACTAGCTGGCAACTGCACTGAACTAGTGGGCTCACTGAAAGCTGGGCTGTGTGGTTTTGCCAAGATAATCAATAATTTGGCGTGCAAGAGTGAACAGGGAACCACAATGACAAGGATTTGTCAAAACAATGTTGCAGTTCTTTGGCATGGTCAGTGAACAGACACATTAACTAAATTACACCCCATTATGAGGGTGTTAAGTGGAATTGTATGGATTTAACCAGGAATTATTGAACTAGCAACCACCACAAAAAATCTACTCAGTTGAAATAGAGCTGAATGTAGTGCCACCACTACGGACAGGGTGTCTGTTGTTAGGAACAGAGGTGGTACGAGAGAGGGGTCAAGGAGGCCATTTATGTGAACTCTGACAACACACCACCCCTAAATGAGGGAGGTGGACTTCGACAAACTTGACAGGGACTACATGTACGGTGATCAATAGATTCCAAAAGACATTCCTCGACATGGGATGTCCCCAGCCGGTTCACAGGTCAATGGCTGAAAGCCACGCAAACCATCAGTAGCTTGACAATGCGTTGTGATAAGACGTCAAACGTTGCCACTCATCTAAAAATAGTAAGTCCAGATGATTTAATTTTTCTACCTCACAATTAGATATGTTTAGATGTTCATGTCTGCATATTTTAGTTTCGAGTGTATTTGGAAAAAAAAAAACAAAGATCACTGCACGCGCGCTTCGTTTGACCAGCTCTAATGGCACAAGCCCGCAGCTAGGGCGAGTGCCATTATGAGTTTGGGCAAACTGACGCACGTTATGATTTTCTGCCAATGCACGAATAACATAAAAAATATGTAGACATTAATATAATTCATTAACATTAAGCAGGACATTTGCCCAAAAAAATGAATGACAGCTTTCCTCTGAATCCATTGCAATGCAGTAATATTCCAAACAAAAAATGCACACACCCAGCCATAAAATGAATCAATCCAACGTAGCACGTAAACGTTCTTATCACACCGAGTACGCTCATCAACATACGCACCGTGCAATGACAAATATTAATGCATGAATTTTCTCCCATAATAAGCGTTTATGAATTTTGTGCCTCATGCATCATTGATTATAAAGGTTCTTTGCTATTAAAAGAATATTTTAATCAGACTATGCCGATATAACACAATGTTTACATTAAGGATAGGAAGCATTTTTTTTCAATTCACAAGTTATTATTAAAGTGACTACATACAGGAAGGACCATTAAAGAAATGAACACACGTATCTGTAACCGATACTGTGGACAAATGGTAAATGATGTTAGCGAAGGCAAGCAAATAATGGTGAACGTAATATTAATCACTCGCTGTCACGGAAAAGTGCTTATTATTTCAATATATTTCGCTTATACCATTCGGTTATTAATGTAGGAGCGTGAAAGCGTGTAGACAATTACACAACATTCTGCAATATAATCATATAACAAAAAGTTAACTACCCCCTCGTTTTTTGCAAGACTACACCTAGGGTTGCAAAGGGGTGGAAAGTTTCCGGGAATTTTGGAAACTTTCCCGGAAACTTTCCGGGAATTTTGAAGGGCCCGGGAATATTGGGAATTTTCGGGAATTTTCAATTTTGGCATTTATTATGTTTTAAACATTTTAAAACATTTTTTCTTCAGGAATAAATTAAAAACCATGTTTGTTAGGCCTTTCTTTCAATTAAAATATGACATACTGGTACAGGCCAATTAATAAAAGACTTTTAGTTTTACAAGTAGTGTTATTTTCAGATTTTTATCAGAAACAAAGGTATCTAGTTGAAGGAGCAACTGTCAAAAATTGTCATGCCTGTTACAGGAAGCAGATTTTGAAGATAAGTTCTCATTTATAAGCTAAGGTGAACTCAAGGTGGGTAGTTAACAGAATACAAACTACAAGACCAGTGAGTGATAGAAATAAACAGAGTTGGTGGTTATTCATTTTCTGAGTTTTTCTCAGTTGTTTAAAACATGCTTGTTTTTGCTTGTATGTTCTTCTGTAGCATTTCAGTTGTACAAAGTAATATCCTAATTCGAACAAAAGGACCTTATAGTTTGTATCAATTTCAAAAGATTGTTTTGAAAATTCCCCAAATTCCCGAAAATTTCCTAAAATCCCCATAAATTCCCGTTAATTCCCAAAATTCCATGGAAGTTTTCCGCTCTGAAAATTCCCGGGAATTTTGCAACCCTAACTACACCTTATTTTCAAATTAAAATAGCAAA
This sequence comes from Ophioderma brevispina, assembly GCA_023653785.1. Lineage (NCBI taxonomy): Eukaryota > Metazoa > Echinodermata > Ophiuroidea > Amphilepidida > Ophiodermatidae > Ophioderma > Ophioderma brevispina. Next base: position 28,580 of record JAMKCH010084845.1, read on the forward strand.
ATGGAGCCCAATTTTATTCTGCATTTCTGATGCCAAATTTACATAAATAGCCACAATATCACTTGGATAGCAGCCTTTTTAATGATAAAAGTTGCCAGCTCCAAAGTTGAACTTAATTGTTGCTTTTGTTGCTAGAGTAGGCTGTCATTCAAAACTTATCATGTTTGGAATGAATATACCTAGAGAGAGATAGGAAGCACACAATACACCTTTCGGGTCTGCTTCGGAGTGACATTTGCAAAAGGAAGATTAACAATTTTCAAGAAAACCAATTTCTCAAATTGAATGCCAAAACTGCACCTGAAATACATCAATTAAAATTCAGCAACCTTTTACAAGTTTTTCATTTTGGAATAGCAACTGATATTTATAGTGTCCATTTCTTGAAATTCCTGTCAGTTAGCAAAAGTAAACACCAATTTAATAAGTCTAGCTTGCATTATAAAAATAGTTCGAGCCCAATGTTATGCTAAACTAGCCGAGGCACGTGAGGCATTTTGACGATTTTAGTTTTTAACAATTAATGTACTGCTTTGAAGTTATAAAAGTTATACTCCAACTAAAGGGGCACTTACTTTTTGTAGTGTGTGTCTTTTACCCACTGGTTTTCAATTAGTGATAGAGATTTATTGAAGTCGGAGTCCTGCTCCCATATTTCAAATTACCACAAGAGAAACTGTTGTAAATCTATTCTGCGCAAGTGATATGATTCACTAATCCGCATTTGCTCTTTTCGACGATCATTACTAATGTAAATTGGTAAATAGGAAATAAATGCTGCACATATTTCAAGCCTTAGCGTGGAGTGTCATCGCCATTTTTTCAATACCATTGAATACGCTGTGTTTCATAGTCCTTAAACGTTCCAAAAACATCGAAGCTGTGTCGAAAGTCTTTCTGTATTCTCTCACGGCTGCCGATCTCATTTATTGTTTGTTTCGAGTGGTTCCTGCTATATTCATAAGCGCATCGGGGAAGGTGCTTTTAGGAGATGCTTTTTGTACTGTACAAAGCTTTATATGGCAATGCAGTATTAATGCTGTGTTTCCGACTTTGCTGGCAGTAAATATAGAACGTTACATTTGTATCGTGTATCCGTTGAAATATCGGCTTATCATCAGTAAAAGGAAAGCCACCATTGCAGTTATATGCCTGTGGGGAGTCAGCATTCTCATCAATGTTCTTGCAGGAATTGATGCAAACTGGAAGGCGAGGTTGGATGCAGAATTCCACATGTGCGTTTTACAAGCTGACGGCACTCTACTATCCTCTCTGTTTGGATATTTCACCTACATCTACACGATTATTATCCTAATTACTCTGATTTTGTTTATTAGAGTATATTCCATAGCAAGGACATATACCCAGCGTTCTTTAGCATTTCGAAACCAGGTCGTTCGCGAGCACAGAAAGAATACAAAAGCTGCCACCACTTTTTTCCTTATTGCTATTACATTTTTGCTAGGAAATCTGCCATGGATGATCACGAATACCTTAAGAAAGACTCACATCCACGTTCCATCATTCGCTGAATTTGTTTGTGAAGCCATGTATAGTCTGGCAGGTATTGGAGATGTAGTAATTTATTATTTTCGAAATAGATCCTTCAAAATAACCTTGAAGAAACTGTTATCTGAGTGTTTTAAATCACTACGCATTAAGACGTAGCTCACGACGTTTTGCGTTGTTTTAAGGCAAATGCTAGGCTTTGGAATTAACTTGATGTTTCAATATTAATTTTTGATTTCTACTTCCAGAAGAATATTTTCAATTCAGAATTCGGGTTTTTTTTCCGGCAGAGTTACAGGCTAAAAAGACACCACATAGCAGATGGACATAAAATACTCTTAAGAACATGATACGATCGCTTTTATTAAATACAGATGTGACACAAGACATAGAAGTCCATTCTGAACAAGATTTACTACACACTTCTTGTAATTACGGCTTATGATGATGTCATATAGCTTCAGATCTTTGCTACGTATTAACACATCCACATAGGATTATCCACGTACCAGGTTTCTCATAATGCTACACATATTTCAGGCTATGGTTTGGAGCATAGTCGCACTTTTTTCAATACCACTAAACATACTGTGCTTCATCGTCCTCAGACGCGCCAAAAACATCGAAAAGGTATCGAAGGTCTTTTTGTATTCCCTTACAGCAGCTGACCTTATTTTCTGCTTGTTCCGGATAGTTCCTTCAATATTCATAGCCGCTACTGGTGACGTGCTGTTAGGAGATGCTTTTTGCACTGCACAGAGTTTTCTGGCACAGGCAAGTGTCTGTGCTCTGTATCCAACTTTGCTTGCCGTTAATGTGGATCGTTACATATGCATCGCATATCCATTGAGATACCCACTCCTGATCAATAGAAAGAGATCGATTGTTGCCATCACATTCTTTTGGGTTTTCGGCATTCTCTTCAATATCGGTGCTGGATTTGATGCCAACTGGAAAGCGTTTTTAGATTCAGGACTCCATGTTTGTTTATTAGGAGCTAAAGATACTAACTCCATATTTACACGGATCTTTGAATTGCTTTCTTACCTCCAGATGGTTATACTTGGAATTATTGTGATTTTATTTGCGAAGGTTTTCTTTATCGCCCGAAAATACAATCGAGATCCTCTGAAGTTTCAAAACCAAGTTGTACGCCAAGTGAGAAAAAATACAAAGGCTGCCACAACATGCTTTCTTATGGCTAGTACCTTCTTGCTAGCAAATCTGCCGTGGATAATAATGGTAATCTTAGAAAAGATTGACATCCATGTCCCCTTATTTATTACGTTCCTGTGTGAGGTCATGTTTGGACTTGCTGGTATTGGAGATGTAGTGGTTTATTATTTTAGGAATCGTTCCTTTAAGACGACAACGAAGACAGTTCTCTCCGGATGTTTGCGCTCAACACGTGTACACTAAGCATGCGTAGCCCATCAAAAGAGGTACCATGTGAGTGTCGGCATGCGTCTATTTCGTTACAGCCAGGCTAAACTAGCTTAATTCCACCGTAAATCCTATCTGTAGACGATGTGACGTCAACACCTGGCGAAGACCAATTCGTTCAAGGTTGCTCGACGGTATGCGTGCGCACCTGTAGGACATATGGTTTAACATTTGCTCTCAATCAGTATTAAGCTTTCGAGTAGTGCACATTAAGCATCGTGTAACCAATCAATTTCGTTACAACCAGGCTTATCGAGCTTCTTCCATCGTAAACTATATTGTAGACGATGTGACAACGCCGATCTTTTAAAACTCGCGCTCAAACAGTAGTGTAGTAGTGCAGAAGCATTGTCCTTTTAGCTTTAGCATGTCAGGAAGCATCGGGGTTCTTACTACGATTTCCAATACACCAGTGCACAAAAATGGACTTTGATGAGAGCACTTGTGGTCAAGTGGCAAAAAGCAGAACTCGTGATCATTAGACTGTTAAAATCGTGAGTTCGAGCCCCGCTGTGTTCAGCGTGTTTGTGTCCCTGGGCCAGATACTTAATCTCAATTACCTCGTCCACCCGAACGAAATCTGGGGAGGTGTTAGGGGAATATCACGATCTTGTGGATAGGTTTGAGCGCCTAACAGGCGGCCGGCTAGATTAAACTAAAATGATTCTCTGATAATTTCCTAGTAGCAGCGAAATAAATGTAAAGCGCTTTGATCTTATTTAAAAGCGCTATATAAAATACCGCATTTAAATACCGCATTTTATGACAAATATGAGGGGGGGGCAACATTAATTATAAAAATCGTTCTGTTTACCCATAAGGGCGCTGCTTTGCTATTAACTTTCAGGTGAGGACTAATGTATATAAAAGTTTTACAACCATTCAAAAATATCAGTTTTGAAAAATCGGGAGGGCGCACTATTTTTCAAATGTGCCAGTGTCTCTTTAACAGAGACAGGTCAAGGTTACCCTTTACATACCAACAATACATTGTATTGCGCCTTTATTTAGCACGGGTTTACCAGCTGATGATGTATTCTTACCTTGAGATCCAGATGCATGTAATTCCTGGTATGAATGTGGTTTAGACCTTGGCAACCTGCTTTGTATACCTGGCGACCTCTTCTTCTGTCAGGAAGTCACGTTCTCCAGCTCTCTGGAAAGCGTCCCCACCGCTCAAGCTATAAGATGAAAACACACAACCTTTCATTATATCCAATGACGAGCTGATTCTGACATGTTTTAATGAAGCTATGCTGGATATTATTTTCAATCCTGAATGCATCACACACACACACGCATACTTTATTTCATGCTTGTTCCGCTGACAGTACAGTTTCGTGTCTACATTGCAAACGCACCATTTGATGTTAATTCTTTGAACACGGCAAGCGACTCCAGTCAAAATTTGTCAAATTTTGTTTCAAAAAGGTCAAAATTATTAATTTTCCAGTGCATATTCAGAATCAGAATGAAAAATGCATCTAAATTAGTCCAAACAAGCATAGTCTTTGCTGATATTCTTTTTAGATGGCTTTCCAAATGACCTGCAAGCATTTGTGACGCCATCTCTAAAGCCACTGACATATGTGCTATATTACGTATACAGAATTGGCCCGTGTCGAAAGGGTTAACATTGCGACTAAATTAAGCACACAATATCGAGCTTAGTAATCAATTATAACGCTGTAAATTATTTTTATGTTTATCATTTTTTTCTTCGATTTGTACATTAGCCACTCTATGATTCAGTCAAGGTTTTGAATCTGTTCTGGTACATTAGTCGAAAATAATAAATCTAATAAATAAAGTTCATAACAAGTACTAGTCAATTCTTTAAAAAAAATCAGATTCTTTATAACTGTAAGGCATAAAACTTAGTGGTAACTCACAAGTCGTATATGAGAACGAATTGATGCGGATCCGTAGTTTCAAAGGCATCGTATAACTGCGCTAGCCTAGGATGCTGAAGGCGATTGCATGTATCGATCTCTTTCCTCAAGTGATCTGCATCTCCTGGTTCAATATCGATGAATTTAGCAGCGAAGTTCCTCCCAGTTGCACGTTCCATTGCCCGGAGAATAACACCATAAGGACCCCTGTGATGGACACCAAATATGGAGAATCAAGTTAGTTCCCAACGTCGTAGATGTGTACATTTTATGAAACTACACATAATTGAGTGTCATAATCGATGACGTTGTAACCCCTATACTCGTTTTTTCTAAATGTCAGATATCGGTAAGGAGTGAATTTTCCTTACATGAAAAAATACAATTCGAAAATAAACTCTTGGTAAATAATATACTTATGAATTGAAATAGATAGAAAGCTTTCTGTACACTTCAAAGTTTGTTGGTCAAAAGTTTGCCCAATGTTAGTAGTTAGTTCAAATATAAATTATTCGGTAATTTGACCGAAAAGTTGGGCATTTGGGCAAAAGGCCACCCGTTAAAATGTGTGTTGGGAAATTTTAAGCAGTGCTTGTTACATTTTGCCCAATAACGTAGAGTGTTCATATTTGAACCAACGTTGGGGAAAGCTGTTGCCCAATATTTTTGCAGTGTATGATTGACCAGATTACTCGCTATCCGTACCTTCCAAGCTCTTCTCCAAAGATGTATTTGTCATATGGTGACCTTTTGCTGAGCTTGACTTTCGTTGGTGTGAAACCTTCTTCCACTGGATAAAAAAGAGCAGATATTTTGTGTGCAATTCGAATCAGTGTTCCAGTATTTTCATATTGATGATGTACAAAAAGGTTATAGCATCAACGGCTCTGCAGGATTTGGCAAGGCGATACTAGTAAGTATATCAGTTTTTATGTGAATATTTAGTGTAAACGATTTAAAATAAAAACAATATATAACAATATATACTAGTGTTTTGTCGCCAATATACTCATAATATGAAGAGGTACTCGGAAGCTGTTGCTACGTTTTAGGATTTCGAATGCAGTTAACCGTGCCCTATAATGTACTAAATATGTATAACAATGCAGTTCTGTCAAAATGATGAAAAGCAAAGCGCTGAATTTCATCACGTTATTTAAAGTAGCTTTCTGAATCGATCACTTCTGTTGATGTCGAATTGTCAGTGAAGTTGTATTCTTTGTGAGATTCATCCTTGTGATTAACGCTTTAGTTTCGGTTCTAGATATCTGAGCGATTATCCTTGGGTAACATTTACTAAATATGAAAATAAAAAGCTTACCAATTGTGTCGTAGTCGTGGACTTTCGGTAGCTTAGGTCTCTTCGGACGCTCTGTAAGAGAGAAGTGTACATACTATGATACACAGGAAGCAACAGAATGTAAATGATCGGATTACAAAAAAGGACATGCACAGACACGGTCTGCGTATGGTGCCCCTATTAAAACTAAAACCGATTTTTCCTGATGAAAAAGAAAACCGGCTCAAGTAATTGTTGGCCTTATCAAACATGCATTGTGAATTTGGTGTCAAACTAACTTCTATACCGTATTACAGCCAATACAGTATGATAGGGTATTTTGATATAAAACGTCCTGCATAATCATATCCACGGTGTTATTGTTCCGAATGTTCCCCTTTGTGATTGATGTTTGTTAATTCATGTCTTGGCTTTATATCAATTATGATGTTGTGTTTACATTTCAAGAGTAACGTGATAGCGTAAACACAGAACTAGACATACCTTTTATTTGCAATAAATGTAATGTTTTCCCTTCATTTAATGGCTAGTGTTTCCACGTAGCTGATATTGATGGGGTTGCCATCGTTAATTGTATAGCAGTTACATTAGAGTTTTAAGATTTAAATCATCTGTTCAGTTATCATTAATACCACATACCTTCTTCCTCTTCTTCAATGACAATCTTCTTAGGCTTTGGTGGTTCTGCAAAAAAGTGAACGCATAGTCACATTTGTGAGAGCAGAGTATAATTCAATTGATTAGCACATTTTGTTAATTATAACATTTAATAGTGCACTGTTATATGTCACACATAGAACTATGTGTCTACCAACAGAAATTGGGTGGTTGAAAAAAAAACAATGATAAAAGTGATATTAAACCAGAGCTGATAAAAGGTGCTGCCATAGGCGTAAATCCCGAGGATGGGGGTATCTATCCCCCCAATATTTGTATTGAAGAGGGGATGGTCAATTCGCTTACATGTATTTAGTGCTGTCAAGAACTATTGTATTGTAAAAAATGTAAAAAGTTATAGTTTACAAGAGAGCATTTTATTGTATTTTTCGCAGTGCTCTGTAAAATTTTAGACATGTGGTGGCAGAGCTTTTGCTGCACAGTATCTTGTCTGTAAAATGAACATTATTTCGTAAAATGTTATTACCTTTGATTGCTATTGTGTGCTTCACCTCTACAGGTTCACTAGTACCGTACATGTTATCTGCTCGTACTCTGAAAGTATACTCTTTGTTGGGAGTAAGCATTGAAACTGATGTCTTTGTTAGCCCGGTGGATGCAGCCCTTGCCCAAGCCTCGGAACCGGCTTCTTTTTTATCTACAATGAATGTCGGGGAACTACCACCATCATCTGTAGGTGCATTCCACGTCAGTTCTACTGAATCATAGGTAATATCCGTAGCACGGAGGTTTGAAGCCGGCGCAGGTGCATCTGATAATATCATAAATGTCAACAACAAAATGTTCAATCTCTTATACGTTGATAACACTGGAAAAAGTAAGGAATTGCCGATTCATAAAAAAATCTTACAAATGGTTTCAAAAAGTTTGTTTTCATTTATAAGTACAGGAATAAACCACATCATCAAACCTTACATGTCACAAGTGTTTACAATGTTTGGTACGTTTATATGATGTTATACTTGTTTAAAAACTAAAACAAATCGTCGGCCGCGACACATAACGGCGTATGTGATAACATATTTCGAATAAATCGCATTTTGAATTTTGCCAAAATGCGTAGTTTTCTTTTCTGTCCTTTTAAAGTATAGTATCAACTTGAAAGAATATTATTCTAGTCAAAGGAAGACATTCATAAAATTAATATAAATTATATTTAAGTTCAAACTATATCACTTTATTCAAGTCCCCACTATAAAAACGTATTATGTCTATATATATTTACGACAATGATTGAATCTTGTGTGATGTCGTTATGCGACGCGGCCTTCATGAAAAACACGTTCGGTATCAAATAGGTCATTTGTGAGACGGCGATTTTGACAATCGGCAAGATAGACATCCGTGTAAATCAAAAGGTTTTCCCACATACGACATATGGTGAGACTGAAAATTTGAAATAAAGCACATACGATTATATCCATTTAGTATATCAGTAATTAAGCAATATCCAGAGCCAGAATTTGGTAATTGCACCTATTTATTCCGCTAAAACTCACTTGCAAAAAATATCACATACGTCGTTATGTGACGCAACGACAAACCATATTACAGTGACTTACCATTTACAGCTATTTTGATAATAGCAGCGTCAGAACCCAGCTCGTTTTCAGCAGTAATACGGTAAACTCCAGTATCACCCCTCTTAGCATGTTCAATCACCAGCGTAGAATGTCTTTCGGTAGCCTCTACACCACTTGTAATTGGCTCATTCTCTCTTGACCACGAACTCTCTGGTTTCGGTAGACCGGTGATCGGTACCTTGATTCTGATGGTTTCGCCCTTGGAAAATTCGGCGACGATGTCCCGGAATCGTGGAGGTACTTTGATTTTGGGTGGACCTATTTGGAGAGAAGCATAAAAACACAAGTGTTAAGCCCGAAATGCTTCAGAGTTATCTTAAAATACACCTCTCGCCAAAGTCCTCGGTGTGTTAAATTGAACACACTGAGGTACAATTTCTGCTCATAGTGAATATTTTGGCAAAGGCGTTAAAACAATGTTAGAAATTTCCGTAATTTACGGAAATTCTGGCACGCAAGTATTTCCATGATACATTTTTGGGTAATTTACAGAAATTCTGTCAATTACCGGAAATTTGACAGTAGTTTGTAACAGAAATTGTCTCATATTATGGACAAAAAATGTGTATTTTTAACAGAATTTTTCCGTAATTTTGAATTACGGAACCAAAAAAAAAAATTCCGCGAAAATATTGCATATAGCTTGCCCAAGAAAGTGGGGGTTGATATTTCCTAAATTAAACAATTTTTTATATTTTATTGGGTTTTTTTAATTTTTGTTTTTAGTAAAACCGTTCTTCCCGTAAGATTTACGGAAAATCTGTTTTCCCTTAATTTCAGACGTAACTTTTTAAAGCAGTGTAAGCGGTAATTTAACAATTTTCTGTAATATTGAAACAACCCCTACAAAAATTGATTGTATGAACCACGCTCCCCATTGACATATGCACTTATAATGTGGTCGTACACTGGGTAGAACGAAATTAATCAAGTTGTTTAAATTTAATCCACCGTTGTTTACCCTGTACCAGGTGCTGTCAACTCAAAATAACAAACTTGTTCAAGAAATAGTTGAACCACTTGATTTAAAAGATTCATACAGTTGAATTCCATTTTAACAAGTTTTTTTTTAAACGAGTTTGACGATAAACAATTAATCAGACGGTTGTGTTAAAGATTGTTTAAAACTTACACAGACTTGTTTAAGACAACGTGTCATAACAACAACACTTTAAACAACCCTCTTTTTAAGCAGCAACAGTTTCCACAGTGTTCTCTAACAGTGTATGTCGCACATTGTGTCCGTACCCTGCTCTAAAGCCGGAGTATATCGACAAAGATCAATGATAAATTTCGACATCATTTTACTTTAAACTCACGCGTTTAAACTAAAAAAAATGTCACAGAATGTTAATAACATGCGGCTTACATTTGATGGTAAGTTGAGCCCTGGTGACTTTTTTCCCGCCAGGATTTTCAAGTTCACATGAATAGTCATCTTGATCCTCGCCGAATAGATCACTGATGGTTAGTGTAGCTACATCCCCTTCTACTGTTGTAAGGATTTTGTTATTATTATACAATTCTCGTGGACCTTTGAACCTGTCGGAAGAGCATGAATCGATTTTTTCTTCATCACTTCTAATATCGTAGATAATACATAACATCTCAATTATTTTTAATCTCAATGAATTAAGCTTTAGGGGCAGCTCAAATCACAACCGCGGTTTGCCCGTCCGCGTTTTCACTGGGTTAATGAAGTCCTATGATATACTTCCAGTCGCAGCGGGGATTTCTGGTCGTGAGCATGCGTAACACACACTGTACATAGCCTCAATGTTATCTGTAATAAAGAAATTCATTAGGCTCGTGCACAACTACTTTTTGACTCTGAAATGTTAAAATACACAACTCTTATTGTTATCAGTACATGATAATATTAAATAGACAATAACCGTTAGATATGAAGTAATCAATGAAACATATAAAATCTGTAATTCTATTTCAATAATATCTTTTGTATTTAAAAATTTGTATAACAGTGACCAATTAGGTCAAAAGTTCAATGACCTAACAACACTCAATTCAAATCCACAATCTTCAACGTTTTATGTCTTAATCCCTTTTCAATAGGAGGTAATTGGGTGTTGATTGGGATGGTGAATAATCAATACTAACAGCCATGCAGTAAATGTTAGTGTGAACATTTCAGATACTAAATTGACACACCAAATAATTACTTACAGTCGACAGTGTACAGAAAAAGTCGACATAAAAGAGTGGTACTGCCAGAAAGATGAAATTTTAATATGGAAGGCTTTTCATCGAAAACTGAAGGCTAACAACTTCAGAAGAAATAAGTGAAATTTGGGGTCATTTGAGGTCAGAAGCAATGAGACAAAGCAATCAGTGGAGGTGTGTCTTCTGTTGCAAATGCTGATTGGCTAAACTTCTTTGTGTACAGAATGAATTTTTTATTGACACGTTACAGTGTGTAACACTTGATCTTGGGCCAAAATCCGGTGTTGCGCACGCCAATCGTTCATCAAGTATATCATGGGCTTTACGGTTGGAACCAGTTTCTATTGTTCTACCGCCATGTACCGAGGGTCAACCGGCGGTTGAATTTTGAAGCCATCCCTTAAGCCCATGATATATACTTCCAGTCGCAGAGAGCGATTGGCCTGCGCAATACGGAATTTTGACCCAAGATCCAGTGTTACGCATGCTCTCGAGCAGAAATCGCTCGCTGCAACTGGAAGTATATCATGGGCTTCAAAATTAACAAATAAATACTGAGGCATGTTCTGAATATTTGACGCATTACACCGAAAGGCACATATTTGCAGTCGAGCTTATATTTAGATAAAGACTAAAATATCTTGGATCATATGCAAAAATTAATAAGAAAATTTTTGATTATATACATGTTCAAAAGTATACCTGCAATGTCCAAATGTAAGATATTATTAGAAACTGTGTTTTCTCCTTGCAGGTACTTTCACCGTTTTTGCAAACCCACCAAACCTAAGTGTAATTATAAAATTTGTCCAAAATATACAAGATGAAGCTTTTGGAGTAACCCGTCTCATATTGCACTTATTTGGTCTATAGAATATTATTGTATTGTTTTTAGCAACAGTTATTGCATAAAAACTGTGTATAGGTATCATATGAAACAATTCTACTATAAGATAATGCAATTTTGGCGCATAGTCACGTCTTACACAACAAATGTACATATTAGAATAATTTCTCACCATCTGATATCAGGCTTTGGTTTGCCAATAAATCTACATTCAAATGTAACCTTCCTTCCTTGAACTGCCGTTTGGTCTTGCAATGGTTCCACGAATTTCGGTCGTATAACCTCTGTAGTGATAAAAAAGAAAATAAACTGGGTTAATATTTAAAAAAAAATAATTAAATAATTACATTTATTGAATGTTTATATACATGAGAAAGTGTGAAGAAAATATTCGGGTAACAGAGGCAAGTATTTGCAGAAAGGTGCAGTAAAATTTTACTACAGATTTCTATGTGCCTATAGGCTCACTGGTATGGGGATCTCTAGATTAGTTCTTGACATCCAGCGTAACAAATATGCGAATCCCCATGACAGAGTATCCTAACTTGCAAGTTAGCATACCGTATACCGAATAAACCGTGACCTTGAAGAAGAAGCTATTTGGTACAGTGCTGAAACAAATGATGCGTATTAATTGTACACAATGGAGAACGCAATAGACAGATGGGCGGTGGAATAGTCACACGGACATTTTATTTCATGACACCAACACAAAAGTGTGTCCAGGTTCTCAAGATGAGCAAATACTTCAGAATTAGCATCTCTAATAGAGAATGGCAATTGTGTGGAAGTCTAGGTATGTTGTTATCCGATGATGGTCGGCTGTGGTCGAAATGAATATCCAAACTGTCTCATGTCCCGGAAAAATAACATTTCAATTTCGTAAACCAATACCTACAAACTAGGATATTTTGAATAATTTATACATACATTATTCAGCACTTTTATTTGAGAGTTGAGAGTTGAACTAATAATGCCTCTGTGTTTGGAGATCGATCAAACAATCAATAATAAAATGAATTAGTTGCTATAGTTACCATTCGGATCCTTGACCGTGACAGAGTTACTAGCTGATGAGGGTTTGCCTCGTCCCGCAACATTCACAGCAAATATTCGGAACTCATATTTTCTATCTTCAATTAGATTGGGTACGTTGTACACTAGTTGCATGAGAGGATGGACATTGCATTTCACCTGTTCATAGAATATAATAAATACAATTTAGGTAATTTACTAAAGAACAGATTTAATTAATATACAAGTTTCTTCCCAAAGAGTGCACATTTGTTATACGCGCGCCATTTTGGGTTAGATTTTTTTATAATAATTTCAAAGTAGTGTGAACCCAACCCACGCCTTTCGTCGAGCTTAATTCACATAATGCTGCTTTCTAACTGAAGCTCAGTTTGGGAATTTCAAGTTATGCGGAATGGGATAAATCCCTAATTTGCATGAATGAACATCAGAGATTCTACGAAGACAGTGATCTAATCAGATTGATTAGTTCATCACTTTGGTATTTGTTTAATGAAACATAATTATGAAATATACAGCTATATAGGAAGGGAAAGAATACCATATGGCCCAAAATGACATAAAACTTTATTTTCTCCTGATGACATTTGGACAGTGTCTCCAATACAACTGACAGTAGATTGTTGTTCATGTTACAAGCAGAAATTTAAACAAATTATCTAATCTTCTGGGTTGACGACAGCCACTAGGCACAGGCATTTGGCAAACACAGCCTCCCCGGGTTGATCTATTCATCTACACATTAAGTGATGTATGCACGCCACTATCATGTATATACTTAGAAACCCTCGGCTTTTACATCTGTTTTGACTGCATTTTGTCAAAGTTGTTGTGCAAAATGTCGCTGACAAGTATTAAACGACATTGTAATTCAATTTCTAAGCGTTCATGAAATAAAATGTGCTACTTTATTTACATTTCCATAAAAATCATTGACACATTATTGAGGATTAGATGACACACGCGATGTCTGTACTTTTACGCGAAACGTCGAAATGCACTTAAAGAAAATGCAGACATAATTTAAGCTGACAACCACTACCGTACCACGAAGTTACTGGTCTTGTGTCAATTCACTAGTCTTGTGACAAAAATGAAACCTAAAGGTTGGTCAAAGTTTCACGGCATTTAAATCCAGTAAACCATTACCCATCGGTCGGTTCCTGCTTCTGCCTTTTCGACGTCATATCCCGTAATTGGGCTACCACCATCTTCTTCAGGCCGTGTCCAAGCTAGACTTACGAAGTTCTTACCGATTTCTTCTACATCTGGAGTACCGGGTTGGCCAGGTGGGTCTAAATTAAACGAAACAGGAAAGCCCCAGTAATTAGATACATAATATAGGATTGGGTATACCGTTTGCTGTTTTGCTGTTGCTACTTATCAACCTAAACACCATAAATATGTGAATAAGTTTGAGTCTAAATATCCAAAAGATAGATGAAAAGTATCAAGTTTGCTGAATATATCAGACATCTGCTAAAACGTTAATGGGATCAAAAGATCCCCGTCACTTCAATGATTCAACCTCCCAGCCGCGTTGATTTTATACATGCAACATGGTTGCAATGCATCAAAATTTGCTCCACCAACCAGGACAGTGTGGATGCGAGGCCGAGCGAAGCGATCTTTCCATTGACAATGGAGGACGATGTATTGTAGCACATCATGTACAAGGACTCTAAAAAAATCAAATAAAGCCTTGATAAAAGGTTAGGTTGAAATCAGCCGAGGTGGTCTACTGTACAGAACGCAGTGTAGCAGACTTCACTGTGTACTTACCGAATGGATTTTTAGCAATAATAGGTGCGTCTCCTTCTAGCCAATCACTCTGTCCTACATCGTTCTCAGCTGCTACTCTGAAGAGATAGGCATTGCCCTTTGTTAAACCATGGACGTTAAGGGGAGAACCCTTAATGAAACTACCAACTAAAAAAAGAAGAAAAACAGAAAATGAGTGTGGATAAGTCTGTTTAAAAGAAACGAATCTTTGATGATATTTTTCACTACTCTTTAGGTTTTAGAAAATACATTTCCAAAAAAAAACAAACTACCAATCAGTCAAGGGGATAACATTTTAAGCGATTCGCCATTAAGCAGATTCTGAGGTTAACCATTCGAACTTTTATATACAGCCAGAATCTTCTGGGGAAATATGTCAAGCCGCTAATTTTTTAACAAATGGAAATAATACAAAATATATAACGTTGATCATTTACATGAACAAAATACTCGCAGTGAATCTATTATAGGCAAGATGCCACCTATAATTTCATGAAATACGGTCAAGTACCTGTGGCCCAATCTTTTCCTTCTTCTTTCTTGTGCACTACATAGTTTTTAACTGGACTTCCTCCATCGTGTGCGGGCGGTTTCCATGCCAGAGTTAGAGTATGGTCCGTGATGTCGCTAGCTTCTAGTGGACCTTTAGGTTTACTTGGTCGATCTACAAAGAAATCATTGAAGGTTATTCGTACAGCAATTTCTAAAGGATCTAATTTTAAAGAGGGAAATAAAGTGGATTGTACTTCTTCATAAAATGTTAGTCCCATTTCAATGTTTTTTAGTAAGGTCCTAGATTTCCATAACACATTTGAAAATTCCGATCCCAATTCAAATCTAAAGTTGATTTTATTACCATTTCAGTTAGTTGGATTTCAAATTTAAATTACGTACTATCAGTCAAGTCATATTTCCTTCAGGAAAAGGAGGTGAAGATCTTATTTGCATAATAATTATGTACAATTTCTCAGCTACACTTATGTAAAAATAAAGCACAACACAACAGAATGAAATGTGGTTAACCACTGACGGTTATCTGCACGCAGAGGGCAGTTTTAGGGGGAAGGTATGTCTAATTTAGAAACGGGAATAACTGAAGTATAATACTACATGTATTTATTTTCAAGTGTGAATATTATCTGTGTGGGTTAATAGATTGATTAAATTTTGAAAGTTTTATCGAATAAATAAACCTTTTATGTTTGCAAAATGGTTCGTTTCATTTTAATGTTCTGCGTAAGTATATTTTAATGTAATTCAGTATTTGTTCAAATTATTAATGTATATATTTAGATGCAGGAAAATAACGCCAAAATTTGCATTATGGCGTGAGAGTATTTGATTTATTTAGGTTGATTTATTTAGGTCCTACTCACCGAGTACCGAGACGTTAAAACTGGCGAAGTCCCCTCCAACATCGTTGGCAATCGTTACCTTGAAAGCACCGGCGTCCTCAGGCCTAGTATCTTTTACGTTCAATATGACATAGTCGTCGAACACGTTCATCTTTATTCTATCATTTCTGCACAAAAAGAGAAGGTATTGAGTAAAAGCAAAGGTCTGCGAAGAATCGGCAAAAGTAATCACTTTGTGCGTTCACTGTGTATGTCCTAGAATCGAGTGCCCTATTTTTTTACCGTTGTAGGTGGACCATGAGACCGGGTGACTATAAAAACTTCCACACAAGTATGACAAACAAAACAATTGGAATAGATTACTTGTAATTAATCTTCGAATTTAATAATTGATTTTGTGCATTATGTAACGGAAACTGATGCTTGGGAGACCCAACTTTGTGTGCTGACAGTATTCAAGGGGCGTTATAGAGAGAGGTTGGATGCCCCAAAGGGGTCTTTCAGTGGGAAGCCACTAAAATGGGATCATTCATTAAGACTTGGAAAAATTGTGGTGGTCATGCCGAAATACAGACCTCGGTAGCAAGTTATTTTTAGCACAAAAATTGTTTAAAATATTCAGAAACCAATAATAGGAATCTGTCATTTTGTAGGAAAATGTGGTTAAAGATTGAGAGATTATGAACATTAAAAAAGGTAGTTTAGACAAAGGTTATCAATGGGTGATGGCAAAGTAAAAATGAGTCTTTTGGCGAAAGGCAGTCGAAATGCAATGTCCCTCCCCTATCACGTTATTCAACCATGTATCCACGAACTTTTTGATACGACGTCACAATCGTGATCAGAGGAGTGGCAGGTTAAAGTGTAACAAATAACCAAGCAATGTACCCTCAACAGGCTCTCCATCTTTGCTACATTTTGCCTCGATGTTGCCAGTGCCTTTGAATGGTATCTTCACCTTGAAGGGATTGGTTGCTTCAACAGTTATATCATTAGGCGATCGACTGACTTCAGGGGCCACTGTGGAGGATAAGAAACACAAAAATATTGTTTTGGTTCAATTTGCATAACGTGTCATTCAAATTATAGTTGAGATGATATTTTATTCTTTGAAATCTTGTATTTTGAAAGAAGATGGGATCCTTTGAACTTTCATATTGTTACTATCTCTCCGAAAGGAAAGTTGTTTCTTTTATATTCGAGTATAAAACGAATTACATGTACATTATTTTGGTGAGATCAATATAGTTAATATGGTGCTAAGATGTCACCACCCAAACTTACCTGGAACAGATTTGTTAACAAGTGCAATAAAATGGACATGATATATACGTATCATTGGTTTATTATGCCTCAGAAGCCATTGTCAACCGGTGATATTAGGGAGTATTCAAAAGGCTTGCTTCTATGACTTCTTCGATATTTGCTTCCCAACAAGATTACAGCAGAATAACTTACATTGAACTTCTAGTTTCGCTTTGGTTCTCTCTGTTCCATGTTTATTTTGCGCCTCACAGATGTACTCTGCGGAGTCAGGCTCTCGAATATCATCAATGACCAGTGTACAGGTGTCCTCTGCTTTGCGCATACGTTGTCGGTTGCTTGAGAACATCTCAACCCCATTTCTATACTACATGACTGCGACGCTAAAATTATATGGTTTTGAAAAATATGCCGGATAATTAACTCTGCGTTGTCTGACATATTTTGCTCAAAATGAAGTACAGATTGTACATCAGTGTACTAATTTTGTCATAAACCATTATAAAAGAATGATAACTTAGAAAATGAAAACTTTTACCAATGTATTTCTGGTTCGGTTGTGTACCGGTACAACGCATTCGACTTAAACAGCGCCCAACTTGTCCTTCCTTTTGATTGGTCAATTTCTTTTCAAAGAATGGGCTTTGCCAACTATTTTTGTTTAATGAAAAAAAAAAGGTCATAATTAAAAAAATCAAAAAAGGAAAAAACACCAATAAAAACAAAAAACATTCACACAAAAACATGCAAAAATAGTTTTAATTTTAAACAGTTTGAGATAAGCTGATAGACCATTAATCAATAAGTGCTAATTATGATCTACATCATTAAAGATGCTTCAACTTTCAGAAGTTCGAACCCAACGTTGACGATCCCTCTACAAGATAAACACACTTTCGTTATAAAACATTGGATTTGTTATGCAAATTAAGTCCACATACCAACAGGTGGTTTTGTGGCGATAAGTGCTTCTGTAGAAGTCGGCTCTCCCTCTCCAGCAGCATTGACCGCAGCTACACGGAATTCATATTCCTTACCAGGTTCCAAGTCTGGTACAGTGAATTGGCATTCACGGATTGGATACGAATTGGCTTTCACCCAGCTTGGATGGCCCTTTTCTTTCTTTTCAACTGTGTAGCCTGTAGGTGTATAATCAGTATTGTATGTGAGCAGTGGCGTAAATGGACATTTAATGTTCCTGAATATTAAGGGGCATTTCGTGATCCACAACCTCGTCCCCCCGACTTACCTCAAAAAAGTTGTGATTTTTATATCATCTGAACTATAGTAATCCACGTGTACCTAATTTTACGTACAAATTCGGTCGTATCTGTAAGAAATTCGCAATTTTGTATTTTCTGTCCGTAAGCGGACAGAAATTACAGCATAGTTGCCTATAGGTTCAAGACAGCGTTTATATACGGTTACAGATCAAATTAATGATTTGTCTATTCAAATTAATAATGTCAGTCTTCAAAGAGTGCATGAATTTAAGCATCTGGGAGTTAACATTGATGAGAACATGACATGGAATCAGCAAATTGAATATGTTCGCAAAAAACCACTTAAAGGTATGTTTATGTTAAAAAAAGCAAGTGCACTTGTTTTCCAAATGATATCTTAACTACTCTCTATAATGCCATTATCCTGCCACACTTAGACTATTGCAATGTTGTTAGGGGAAATTGTGGTACTACAGTAGCTAATCGTCTTCAGATTATACAGAACAGGGCAGCACGTATAATCTGTGGTGTAGCCTGGGATACCCCTAGTCATGAAGTTCTTAATCACCTTGGTTGGCAACGTCTTTCTCATAGACAAAGTTACAATTGTTCGCTCTTGGTTTACAAAATTTTGAATGACCTAGCACCTCCATATCTTTCTGGCATTTTTTCATTTACTAGCAATAATTATAACTTTCGTCACAGCATGTATATTGTTACAATTCCACAACCCAAAACGGAGTACAAGAAGCGTAGTCTATCCTACAGAGGTGCATTAATTTGGAACAATATTGATGCTAAACTTCAAAAATCAGCAACATTCAGTATATTTAAGAATAATTTAAGGCACATTTCATCTAAGCCTTGTACATGATTTTCTTGTTAAATTTTGTTGTTATCACATGCATTGTATGTACCTTTTGTAATTGTTGTAACCACGGCCCTAGTGAAAAACAGCCTTATGGTTGAACTGGGCCTCCGTGGTAAAATAAAGTTGAATGAATGAATGAATGAAAATAAAGTTGAATGAATGAATGAATGGGACCGTGGGAAACAAGAAATTGCTCATAACCGCAAGATCGGGATCAACTCAAACTTTGTGAATAAGCTTTTCTCAAGGATATCTAGTAAACAATGAATAAAACAGAAGGTGCTGGAATCACAAAATGCCACTTTAAGTTCTTATTATTTTTTCTTCTTCGTCGTCTCATTTAGGGGCATGAAGAAGAAGGGCCCTAGTCCATAAATCTGTTATCACCAAACCAGAATTCTGTAATATTGCTCTATATGTGAATCAAAGATCGGAATAATTCATAATATTAATGAAACGGATCACAATATGTTTGTATAGAAAGACCATTACAAAAAAATAATAATATTTATGTGCAAGCAGAAGGTATAATCGTAGTATTGGAAATGTTGTTTGTAATCATGTCAGGGATTGCTGCATTTGCATTTGCCCGTTACCTTTAATTGGGCTGCCTCCATCAGATATTGGTTTTGTCCAGGCCAGTTCTACTGTGTCCTTTCCAATATTTGATGGATGGGGTTTGCCGGGTTTATCTGGAACGGCTGAAAGAGAAAGTAACGTTACGATGTTGCTGTTAATATAAAGACAGGTGAATGCATCAACCGTACGTAATAACCATGTCAAAAGTGACACCGCATGATATCATACAGTAGATTGAATAAAAGTCGATATTTTCCATACCCTTGATGATCTGTACCCTTTCCGACTTCTCGCAGATCTTCACCTTGTGTGCTTTCTCAATCTTTGATTTGTTGAAGATTAACTATGAAACTTACTGAATTGTTCTTTAGGTACGACTGAATCTGATGGTTTGCTAGGATGACTCCATCCGGCCTGGTTCTTTGCGAGCACGCGGAATTCATATTCGTTAGCAGACTGTAGATTGCTCAAAGAAAAGGCTGTGTCCTTTACGAGGTAGTCGTTGCACTGCAACAAACAAAACATAGCAACTGTTTAGTTAACCGTCAAGGTGTTTCACTGCTCTTGTACTGCATTACTTAGTAAGACACCATGTTTATGAAAACCCTCCTACTTACGAAGGGGTTTCAAGACAGAATTTCTTTATTATACTTATACTTTTGTATCCAGGAATGTGAAATGTAATTACCGGTGCCCAGTCAAAGTCCTGATCTCGCTTTTCAACATTGTATCCAAGAATTCTGCTGCCGCCATCAAATTCTGGTGGTGTCCATGACAAATTGACGTAACCTTTATCCACGTCTTTGATTACAGGCTTGCCTGGTGGATCCGGGCGTTCTGTAAAGGAAGCGAGCAACGCCGTCTTATGTTTAGGAAAAACATGTACATGTATTAGTGAAAGCAATGCCGATTCTGATTAATTCTATATTGAAACGTGGAATGGACATACATGTAGTGTGTATCTTTGTCGCTCAAATTATTACAGATTGCAATTTTAGATTCATCCAATTACACGATGTTTTTAGCTAAGACAATATATAAACACATCACAAAAAGTAATTATCGGCACCTAAGCGTTATTTTGATTGGTTATTGGAAGGTGATATGATGTAATGAGCAAATCAGAAACACTGTAAGAATGGTAGTATGGTTTACAAAGAGATGTAGAATCACTATTTTGATTAGTTACTAAAACAATTAAACGCCAATAAAGTGAAAAAGATTATTAATAATCAGTCCAATACCTTTAAAATGACGTACATATTAGAACATACAGTCGATTCTCTTACCGTAAGGATTTTTAGCTATCAGAGCGTAAGCCATTTCTAGAGGTTCACTGACGCCGTATTCATTTTCAGCTCTAACCCGGAAGTTATAGCTAACCCCTTCATCTAGTTCACCCACTTCGTATTGTGGAGATCGCACAAAGCTTGAGACTTTGGTCCAGTTGGGTCGATTTTCTTCTTTCATTTCTACAATATAGTTGGAGACTTTGTTTCCTCCATCGTCCTTCGGTGGTTTCCATGACAACTTGCAGGAATCTGCCGTGACGTCAGACGCCGCCAAAGGACCTTCAGGAGGTCCTGGCTTATCTGTATTATTAGAAAATTACAACAAAATATACCAAGTCTGAATAAAATACCACATTTCTTTTATCGTTTGTTTTTGCTCGCCGGCTTCACCCGGTTGTTCCCGTTTGGAACCGAAACTTATTGTTAAATCGATGAAATACGGTTGACCCGCGGTTCGTAGCTGGTGAGTTTTGAAAACCACCCTAAATTATTGCACTCAATATAGAAAAAACACGATTATTAATGCGTAATACTGGCTTATCGCTTACCCTGGATGACATCACATGGTAACAATGTTGCATATCATTTCGTATACATGAATGGTGAATGCTGATTGGTTAATGTCCCAATTAATATTTTGCCGTATTAAACCAAGTCATTTTCATTACTCACTGGGCCCGTATATGTAATGCTTACACCAAATATCAAGTCCCTACTTTACATGCATTAAAATCTATAGATGTAATGATCTTGTGCATCTGGCTATCGCCTCATGTGATTGGGAAAAAACCATAGATATTTTTCCGTATTGCGTGAACAAATAGGGGATAAGGCGACGAAAAAAGAAAACCCTGTTTTACGGGCGAGCGGACCTTTCGAGTAGGGTCGGTCGGTCGGGCGATTTTTTTCTTTTTTAAATTTTTTTTTCTGGAGCTCAAAATTGGCCTAAAATTGTCCCAAAATCTGAAAAATCAAGAGAAAAAATGAAAAAAAAATTACAAACAAATTTTCTAAAAAACATTTGCCAAAATTGATCAATTTGGGCTAAAAACAGGCTGATTTTACATGATTTTTTTGGAAAAATTAAAAAAAAAAATTTCTGCAAGACTAAAAAATCAGGGTCGGTTGGGCCCGTAAAACAGGTTTTTTATTTTCGTCGCCTAATAATATTTCGTGAAAATCATGGAAATATCTTCTGTCAAGGTAAATGACATTTGAAGTCCCAACACCCATATTAATTATCACGCAATACTATATGTACAATACTTCACAGATTTTTTTATACTAACCGACAACTGTAACGCGGACAGTACACTTGTCCGATCCCTGGTCGTTCTTCAGCGTAACCGTATATTTACCAGTGTCTTCTCTCTCGGCGTACGTATTCACCAGGATAATTGCATCAGGAAGCGTCTGAAAGTAGTACCCAATACTTCCTCGTTAGCGTTGCCCAAATACATAAATAAAAATCTTTAAAAAATCGATTGAATGTAGTTACCAAACATATAAACTTGTAAAATTGCGGGATTGTTTTTGTGGGTGAGGCAAAATTGTCTTAGGATGTTAAACCCATATTTTGAGGTTGTAAATAAAGCGAATCACGATTTTTCTATCTCATGAAGGAGCGTGATATTTTGGGTAACTTCATTGCAATATAGTTTTTATATTTATTGTCATTATATTCTACTTCCTCTACATTATTCCTAGTTGGGACTCCGAGTTGCATTCACAGTGATAAATAGGTGTTAGAAAAAACGGACCGCCCTAATTAAAGTAGACCTATCACTGCAAAACAAAGATGTTGTTTTTGCAAGATTGGCTTTACCTCAACTTTCTGTCGATCCCCTACTGACACCGTCTGTCCACCTAGGTCGTCCCGCGTAATAACTACTTCAGGTGCAGGACTGGCTTGGAATGGAATTTCTACTTTGTACTGATCTCCCGCAATTGCGGTGACGTCTTTATGGCGTGAGTCTAGAGGTATCTTTGGTCTGACTGTGGAGGTAAAAAGACAAAGAGACATGTCAGGCGTGCTTTCATTTAAAGGTGCAACGAGAGATTTCACATATCAGGTGCCCAGAAAAAAAGAAAGTACTGATTTTGCCCTGATGTAAAGCTTTCCATCAAAAATTTCCCCACCTGAAAGGATTAAGCTGAGAAATATTTCTTTGGTACAAAATTGTGAAATTTCTAATTTCGTATAGGAGCAAATACGAAATTCAGCCTATGTTTTATATTGAAATATAAGCAAATCAAAATCGCCCTTTTCCTCTCTTTTAAGACGTTTCTGTAGCTAAATACAAGTTAAAAAGTCTATTGAGAGTCTAATCTATATGAAATTACTATAATAACACAATATTTGGGTGCCTCTCAATCTCTTGTTGCACCTTTAACCATCTTTAGGATATCATGTGGTGGTTTGTTTTCTCAAAATAATAATTTTGGATCTTGTACTTTGTATTCCCAACTTACATATTAAAATAGTTATATTCTTTGTCGGGAAATTTGAGGCAAGTATGAAAAAGTGCAATTTGATATAAGTTTCATAAAACACTTCATTTTCCGAAATTCTGGGCATTTTCTTGTAAATGTGGTTCAATGGTTTTGAAACAAAGGCTCTTGCGTAACATCATTGGTATTATCCCCACTTTAAAATTAGCAATTGGCTCTCTGCTAAACAATAATACACGATGCAAAAACACCTTTGGTTTACCTTCGCAGTATAAAGACTGAGAATTACCTTGATGTAAAAGTAAAAACGACAACCACTCTTTATTTAGTCACTAGCAAACATGGAATGACAAATATTGCACAGAGGTAACACAGTATCCTTTTTGCTTTTAAACGAGTCAACCGAACAAGGAAATGCGCTTTCGTTACGAATCTTAAAGTCAGATTTTGCTTTTGTTTCTAACATTTAATTGCTCCGTCTACGAGGATAGCGTTCTTACTGTAACGCTTTATAAGCGTGTCCGCATGCAGGATATCCATCAAACGACTCATTTAATTCGTATATTTTTTGGTTTTATTGCCATATTGAATCCCTGTATTTTAAAGGGGTATTTTGTGATCCAAACCTCGTCCCTCGGCTTACCTAAAAAAAGTTGAGTTTTTATATTATCTGAACCGTTAGCCTTAGTAATCCATGTGTACCTAATCTTACGTGCAAATTCAGTCGTATCTTTAAGAAATTTGCTATTTTCTGTCCATAAACGGACAGGAATTACAGCACATTGGCCTATGGGACCCGGTGAAACAAGCATTTGCTCATAGCACAAAACCTCAAGATCGGGATCAACTAAAATTCTGTGAATAAGCTTTTCTCAAGGATATCTAGCGAACCATGAATAAAAACAGAAGGTGCTGAAATCACGAAATCCACCTTTAATCGTTCCCAAAATGAACGAAATCAAGCCTCAGCAGGTGGGTATTATTACCAAGGCGTACAAAATCTCGTCATAGTACTTTAATAATGTACCTACCTGGTGGCGGGTGTGCCATAATAGCCGCAGATGTATCACTTGGTTTGCCTTCCCCGGCAGCATTGACTGCCTTCACGCGGAATTCATATTCATTTCCCTCAATCAGCTTGGGCACCGTGCAAGTAGTTTCCCGTATTGGTGCTCGGCTTACTGGGACCCATTTGGATGCCCCGGCCTCACGTTTCTCCACCAGATAGCCAGTGACAGGACTTCCACCGTCGTCGACGGGTGGGGACCAGCCAATCGTGATTGAATTGCTATCGGTCTCCTTGGCTTCTGGGGTGTCTGGTGAACCGGGAGCGTCTGAGAAAGCAATTTATAAAATCGGCTACTATGATTGAAATCAACAAAGTTAAAAGTTAACCTAACTTGAATGAACAAAAATAGACCCCTTACTATATTATCAGTTAAAAGAATGAAAGAGATTCTTTTTTGCCAAAACTATTTAACTTACCGAATGGATGTTTTGCAATAATTGGATCACTAGTAATTGGTTTGCTGACACCATGTGGATTTTCAGCACTGACCCGGAATTGATACTCTTCGCCAGGTTTGAGATTGCGCAGTTTGAAATGCGTTCCTGGACAGAAACTACTGACGGGTTTCCATTGACCTGTTTCACCGTCCTTCTTCTCTATGATGTAATTTTCAACCTCTTCTGCACCTACTTTTGGTGGTTTCCAGGATATTGTACACGTCTCCGGGGTGACATCGGATACTCGGAGAGGACCTGAAGGTGCATCTGGAGCATCTGTGGTCGTCAAGAAAAGAAAGAAAGACAAGAAGGAAAGAAAGAAATCAGTAATGAAATAATTTACATTTTGTTTATCCTCCTATAATACAGACGAATGAAATAGATTTTAAGTGCTACTCGGACAGTGCTTCATTTTTACACGCATTGTACATAGTGTAATTATAACTGTAATAGCACCATAGTTCGTATTATACGTGTTTTAAAAGATGGGGTTCAAGAAAGAACGAAGAAGAAAAAAGAAGTGTCAAACTACAATAAGACTGCCTTATTAAGAAAATTAACTAACAAATGGTGTCTATGGAGGTCGTCATGTTCGTCGCTGTTGGCCGTCAAAATGGCACTAATAATACGGAATTATTATTATTTTTTGTTTGTTTTTTTATCATGTCATTCCGACTGATAAAGATTCTTTTCAAACAAAGGCATATTAAGAAATACATGTATATTGAAGAAATATACAACAGCCTAACCTTTCACTTTAAGTTTAGCAACGGTACCCTTTGGTTGAAACTTTAAACTATAGTTGCCTTGCTTTAATGTAAAATGATGAGATTCGTTGGGCCCACTATAAGCAATCGCAATTGGTCCGACCGCTAACAATTGCTGTCCGACAATTGTTAATATTTTGAAAGCACATCCTATGTTATTACAATCCAAATTTATTCCAAATATACTCACCAAGTACACTGACTTTGCATTTGGCGCTATCAACACCAGAAGGATTTTTCAACACAATGGCGTATCTTCCAGCGTCAAATATAGATGCCGATGGGACCGTCAGAGTGGTGCTCTCTGATGTGTTCCGGATGTTCTCTTCTTTGACAGGTTCTCCATTAAGGGTCCATTTAATTTCTGGCACAGGAACACCAGTGAATCGCAATTTGATTTCAATCTTTTCACCGCCTTTTACTTTAATGTCTTTCAGGTCGCCAACATTGAGAACTGGAGCCTCTGTAAAGAAAAGAAATTGAAATGTTGTTGTGCAAAGAACGTACGTCTACAGGCCGCGTTATCGGAGGACAAAATAATATTTTTTCGCTCCCAAAGCATTTTTATTGTCTTGTAATTTTGTAATTACCTGGCTTATCTTCAGCAGTTATGACCGGCGTTGGGTTGGTGAATTTTCCAGGTCCTGCTTCGGTTTTAGCCGCCACGCGGAATTCATATTTCTCCCCCTCTTGAAGATCGGGTACAACTGCAGATGTTTCCTTGGCAGGAACTTCTGCAGCCTGCAAGAAATGTATTTTTATTAACATGGTTTGATAAGGACAGTTTTACGAAATAACTAAAAGGCATATGTAACCGCCTTATAAGGCATATCAATTAAAATCAATATGTACCCTCTTTCAAAGGCATATTATTTAAAATCAGTATGTACCCTCTTTCAAAGGCATAATTATTTAAAAACAATATATACCCTCTTTTAAAGGCATATCATTTAAAATCAATATGTACCCTCTTTTAAAGGCTTATCGTTTAAAATTAATATATAAAATCTTTTAAGGGCATATCATTTAAAATTAATATGTAAACTCTTTTAAAAGGCATATTTAAAATTAATTTGTAAACTCTTTTAAAAAGACATCATTTAAAATCAATATGTTACCTCTTTTCTTCGTTCCTTTAACATGTCACAAAATGCATAGCTATAACCAGTGTTCCCAGCCTCCTTATTATCACCCACAGCTGTTTGAAAGTCTCATTTATTATGACAAAACCAGAATAAAACAAAAAATATCGCTGGCGACACAGTTCTGACAACTGATTTGGAATATTTAGTTCACTAACTACATCCTGTGGAAATTCTATGGAGAATGGGCACACAGAGGGCGATATAACATACAAATCATGACCTTTGTAGGCCTATATGCCAAGATTCCCGCAATGAATTTGTCTGATTTTTGCAGAGAAATAGCTTCTGGATGTCCCTATTTATATCAGTTGTCAAAACTGTGTCGCCACTGCTTAAAATTGTTCTAAATATAGAAGAGACAATTTGCATGGGGTCAAACAGCTGTGCACTGATGTCCTTACCTTCTCCCAGTCGCCTTTGTGTCCAGATGGTGATATCTTTCTCTTTTCCACTATGTAATCAGTTATGGGAGCACCACCGTCATCTACGGGTTTCTTCCATGACAAGGCAACGTTGTCTTTCTTCACTTTATCTATTTTAACTCTTCCGGGAGGATCTGCAGGAACTGTTAGTGACAAATTGCATAGAGTGACCGCAATAAAGTTGAATCTAAAAAAGTTAGAGACACTTTGGTTTCTACATCAATGATTTCACCTCAATACTAGTACATATTGAAAATTATATTGATGAATATTAACAAATCTTTTATATGATCCCATTTCCATGGACATTGAATGGTTTGTTTTTATTGGAAACATAAAAACATTCACGGTGTTTCAACAAGATTACCTTTCATTTTGTGGTGACAGGATTTATAATTTTAAAACAACAGCAATTACCCGAAGGTTGATGTTAAAATAACTTAGTTAATGTATTCCCATCTTAGAAGTTGTATTTGTGATATATTGTTGTAACCCTAAGGTACGAGTGGTGTTCGTCTATGACCATGTCCTCCACAATTGCGTTTCCTACAATTGTTATATGCTGAACTGTTTGCATTATGGGCTAAATGAACGTGATTCTGATTTTGATTCCGGTTCTTTGATTCCGGTGCTTGTGAATTATTTTCTGAGAGTTTACATCTTCCCTTACTTTCATTTAATGATACCAATTTTAGACACGTTATTACTTTGAGTGATGAGTAAGTTTTGTGTCATATCGTTATTACTTTGAGAAGTATAAACGTGACAATGCAGTCACCAATGGCAATGCAGTCACCAATGGCGGACTTGCAAAACATAATTTTATCTATATTATTAAAACGCAACTTTGCATGGGGAGCGCCATCGGATTGGGAATTTTATTGCGTTTCCTCCTTTTTCCAGCGTAGCACCGGCAGTCCTCGACCAATCATAACCTTGCTTTCGCAGCGCGCCGTGCGCAAGTTATTTAAACACTTGCTGATTTGCCAACGACCAGTATGTTATGCAATAGGGACTCCATGGTAATCGCACATGACCGTGGACGCGTGGTGTGAACTGGGTGTGGCGTGAACGCATCGTCGTGTATGTCACGGCGCGCGCATATCATTCGCGTGATCGTCTGTACGCCTGTGCTACGCATCCCGTTGGTACGCCACTGGAAGAGAACGGTTAGAGAGGCCGACTGAGAAAGAGTGAGAGAGGAGAGAGAGATAGGAGGGAGATAGAGGGGAGAGAGGGAGGGAGACAGAGTGGGTAAAGGGGAGATGGAGAGGTGGTCAGAAGAGTAACACGGAATGAGAGAGAAAACGTAATTTGTAGAGGGGGAAATGTTGAGGATATAGAAGAGAGGGAGAGATGAGATGGTCATACAGAAAGAGAGAGAAGAGGGAGAAAAACAAGAGAAAGAATAATGGACAGAGTATTGAGAGAAGGAGAGAGAGGGAGAAGCCAGATGCATGAGAGAAAAAGGAATAGAAAAGTGAAGTAAACAAAACAAACCGGGCAAAAAGCAAAGAAGGAAATAAAAGAAAGGAAAAGCGAGAGACAGAGGTAAAAATGTAATTTGTAAGGGTCTTTGGGTGACGCGGATGAGAGAGAGAAAAGTACTTTGTAGAGGGAGAAATGTTGAGGCATATAGAAAGAATGAGAGAGAGAGGGAGAGATGGTCATACAGAAAGCGAGAGGGAGAGATGATTGAGGGAGACGGAATGAGAAAGAAAACGTAATTTGTAGAGGGGGAAATGTTGAGGGATACAGAGAAAAAGAAAGAAAACTGGAATTAGGAGGAAGCAAGAGGAGGGCCATAAACTTCAGGTTAACGGGAACTCTGAGTTTGAGGAGTTGTGAGAAAAAAAGCTATAACAGGAACTTACGGGATAGCACATGAGAAGTACTTTTGAGATAAAAAGATTAACCAGTAAAAAGTTAAATAGAATAAAATAATAACGTTTATATTATTTAGAAATGAGAACTGCGACTACAGGGTTAAAATGATAAATAACACGTCATGTTATTTCGCTTTGGTTCTGGTGTGACGGAAACTACGGGTTATGACACAGAGTAGTTTTGAGAAGATGATTTAAAAGTACGGAAAATGGTAACTACATGAGGTACAGGATATGACGGAAACTAAAGGAACTTAAGTTATTAAAAGTATTAAGAATGTTGTGACTCGGGTAATTTATTACGGGAGTTTGAAGTGGTGTCGCCGTAGTATCAGTGATCGCTTCTGTTTCAGTGATCCCTTCCATTTCAGTGATCGCTCCCGTTCACTCAGCTAGCGGGAGCCCGCGCGAAGCGCGGGCCTCCCGCTAGTTGTATATAATGTGCGAACTCGTTAAGAATTGAAATGTGTGCGTGCGTCTGTGCGTGCGTCTGTGTGTGTGCGTCTGTGCGTGCGTGTGTGTGTGTGCGCGAGTGTGCGTGAGTGTGTGCGTGTGTGTATGTCTGAACGCGTTATATATCAATACTTATTCACAAAAGAATGGAGTTTTAAAATCAATGAAAGCCTATTCTAAGAAAAACTGCATGGTAGGGGAAATCGCAATAATATTAATCCTAAAAAGAAAAGCTAAAAATTTGATTTTTAACATGTTGAAAGCTATTTTTTAAAATTTATTTAGAAAAGTCCATCAAAATTTAGGGTTGGGATTTATTCCGTTTTATGTAAAATTACGATATAGGCCTACATTATGCTTTTACACTCTCTGTTTAGGTGGTATTAGGTAATTTTTCAACCGGCGATAATTAAACATTTTTAGCTTTTCTTTTCAAGATTCATCTCGCTGCAGGGAAATCTAACTTACGAACTGGGACTTTGGCAGTTACAGCTTCAGAAGCACGACTTGGTTTGCCAGGTCCAGCCTCGTTTTCGGCCACGACACGGAATTGATAATCTTTCCCTTCCTCCAGGTTAGGCACGTCATAAGATGTCCCCTTGACAGGGTATGAGTTGGCCTTGTTCCATTTGCCGGTATCTGGATCTTTGACTTCCACGGAGTATCCGGTGACGGGACTTCCACCATCGTTTTCAGGTGGGGTCCAGGAGACCCTGGCAGAGTTCTTATCAACCTCATCAACGACTGGAACACTAGGTGCATCTGGCTCGTCTGCATAGGAAATGAATACTCAATGTAAATGTCTTGAGAGAGCATAGGTTAATTTATGTGGTCATTTCTTCTGGACGTGTAATATGCACGGAACAACTGATGCTTATATGATTGGAGTTGTTGATAGTCTTTTGAAATCTATTATGGAAGTGAAGAATTGAGCCGTAGTGGTCATTGCATTGTATTGTATTGCATTGTTATTCTTTACTGAAAACATATTGTTTGGATAGTAGGTTATTTACTTTCCTATTATATCGTCCAGTGTAAACACCTGAACTTAAAGGACAAAGCTATGGTATATTTTCCTTACATGTGTTATAATCCACATAGGTGGAATGAATAAAGGAAAATCCTTCGAATTAGACTAACTATTGAATAGGAATAATTGATATAGAGCGTTTGTGGAGACATCTATACTAGATCATAAAACGAGTCGCCTATTGTGAGAGACAAAACACGATTGATAAAATCACAAAAGTATTGTTTAAGAAAAAAATATACTGAAGGATCTTGTGATACCTACCGAACGGCAACTTGACAGTGACCTGTTTGCCCTCCAGGGGATCGCTAACACCATATTGGTTGACAGCAGATACGCGGAACAGATAGTTATGTCCTTCGTTCAAATTCTGAACAGTGTAGCCAGAGATTGGTGCAGCACTCGTGACTTTTACCCAGTTATCCCTGTTAGCTTCGCGCTTCTCTATCATGTAGCCTGATATGGTGCCATTGCCATCATCTTCTGGGGGTTGCCATTTGAGTTTGACAGAGTCCCGGGTGAATTCGGAATACTCAATTGGTCCGACTGGCTCTGTTGGTTATCTGGTGACAATTAAATGCAGTTCTAATTTATTAAATTCAGAAATATTCATGTGGCATAGAACATACCATTGGTTAATCACAGATTACATAAAACGAATAGAAATTAAATTTAACTATTTAGCCGCTTTTCACACAACCTCCTCCCCAGAGTCACAGTCTTGTGTGGTCTAATGAAGGACCACACAGAACACACAGAACAATTTGTCCGTCGTTGCTGGCTTCCACCCATCGCCTCGCGCGTTTTGTGGTGGAATGCATGAAGCCAGTAAATCGTGAAGAATAGGTTGTCATATATTTTCCTTCCAATATGGCCCGCAGCCATTGTGTATTGAAGGAGGTGGTGCGGGACTTCAGCTTTTTCGGCAAATAAATCGCATACACGCAAGATGTTACCATTAACCCCTTGTTTAGTTTAGATGTTTTGAACATTTCACTCAAAAAAGTGAACTATAACGTAAACGTCTTATCTTTCTCGGTACATTTTAATACATGCCACAAAAGAGTGGATCGTTTGGTGGATTTGGGGGAATACCACAATTTCACACGTCCACACCCCTTTTGACTACGGACCTGTCCTAAACCAAATAATATTATTTTGCGTACCTTAGCATCAATTTGGTGCTATTCAAAATGGTTACAATGGCGAAGGTTTATTAACGGTTTATTTAGTTCGTGCTGATAATTGAACATACTGTGTAAGACACTTACCAAGGACAATGACTTTCATGGCAATGCTATCAGTTCCCTGGTTGTTCTCCAATGTCACCTTGTAGGTTCCTGTATCAGCTCGCTCTGCCATCTTGTTATCCATAACAGTGGCTTCCTCCGCGGTCGTCGTCTTAACCCTCTCAGTCTGGCGTACCTCTTTGTTATCTTTATACCAAGTGGCTGTAGGAGGTGGGCTTCCCTTGAAGGGTATCTTGATATCAAATGGTTCTCCTGCGCGGACTTTGACGTCTTTAGGTCCCAAAGCTCCACCAAAATCGATCTTTGGAGGTTCTGATAGCATATAAGGATATTGGCGTGTATATGATTAGATTATGCTAAATATAAAGATGTTTTTTTTTATCACAGATGCAGTTCAAGCATAGATTAGGCTTTTCAATTATCCCAGACGTAACCAACGTGTAAATAGGTTCTGCGTATGTCCAGCATGATACACTTTTTATACTAGATGGACAGTGCTTTGAATAAATTTGACCCATTCAGTCATGACACAGCGACTAAGTGACTCAAAGATAACATAAGCTTTACTGTCTCAAAGAGACAACCTGTTGTTTGTTTCAAGCAAATAGCAACTAATGTCATCTACGCTAATTCCAACGATACTTTTGGCGTGAATTACTTACCGAACATGGGTTTAGCAGTCATCACGTCCGACTCCTCGCTAGGCTGACTTGGACCGGCTCTGTTCTCGGCCACCACTCTGAATTCATACTGTTTGCCTTCAATCAAACCTGTCACGGTGTGCTTGTTACCAATGATTGGGGTCTTGTTGCATTTTATCCACCTTCATCAAACAACAGAAATCATTGAATGTCTTTAAATATCTAACAAGAGATTTCGCATATCAGGTGTCCCCAAAAAAATGAAAGCCCTGGTTTTTTCACTGATGTAAAGTTTTGCATCAGAAATATCCCCATCTGAAAGAATGAAGCTGGAAATTATTTCTTTGGTCCAAACATTTCAAACTTCCTATTGGAGCAAATACTTAAAATACAACCTATGTTTTATATTGAAATACAAGCAAATCAAAATCACGTTTTGCTTTTACTTTCACAACATTTTGTAGCCAAAAAAACAAGGTAAGATATTGGATGTCTAATTTGTATGAAATCACTACATATGGCACAATATTATCGGTGCCTCGAATGCTCTCATTGTACCTTTAGGAGTGTGTTTATAGCTTTTTAATATAGTTTCATTATTCATTATCAGACTCAGACACTGGACGGTTGCGAAACTGACGGCGATATACGGGCGTGACTCTATGTACACGGACCACAGCTTAACGTCTCCTACAAAGGACGGGACGCTTTCATAGCTGGAACTGAATAAATTCAAGCGAAACACCTCACTAGGATCTGAACCGGGAACCGGCTTGAACTAGGGGCAAGCCTCGTAATATACCATATTTTAATAGGTTTGCTTGTTGATGTACTGTGTTAGACGTTTATAAACTATAAGGGGCAGCTTCAAAACTCAACCACCGGTTGCTGACCGTTTCCATCCAGTTCTTTTCGGTTGGAGCCAATTTATTTTGTTCTAAACAATGAAACACGGTTCAGCCGCAAGAGTCGCCAGTCAACCGGCGGTGAGTTTTGAAGCCTTCCCTAACAAGAATAGACTTGATCAAAAAGAAAGTGAATATGGAAAGTTAGAAGTTCTTAGGATGCCCTTTTGAGGGTCACTGATAAAAATGAGGATTGACGATTAATGAGAATTGTGGTATACTTGAGTATGGCACTAAAACAACTAAATGTTTTGAGAAGCAAAATATTGTTTCCTCCTGACCGGAAACGACACGTTACCTGTTGCCTCTTGGCTCCTTCTTTTCGACAGTGTACCCTGTAATCTTATCCCCTCCGTCAGACGCTGGCTCAGGCCATTCCAGTTCGGCACGATCCCGATCGAAACTGAGAATTTTGGGTTTGCCAGGTGCGTCGGGTTCATCTACAAGAAACAGGAGAACAGGAGCGGTAATTTACACGGACATTGTTATCATGATGCATAATTTGGAGTCTTCGGTTTTAGAGCCTTAATAGGCCCTCTTTGCTGTCCTAAATATGGCTTTTGATGTACTCACCGTAAGGATTTTTAGCCAAGATAAGGCCAGACTCCAGAGGTGGACTTGTGGCTCCATGTCCATTTTCAGCCATCACGCGGAACACGTATTCTTTTCCCTTTTCAAGTTTAGTAATCGTAGCATTTGGTGCCGTACAAAACCCAGTCACTTTCGTCCAGTAGTCGTCGTCAGCCTCTTTCTTCTCAACGATGTAGTTTGTGATTTCACTACCCCCGTCGTCAAGCGGTGGTTGCCATTCAAGTTTACATGATTCTGCAGTAATGTCTGTCACGTGCAATGGCTCTTCAGGTGCTGATGGTTTGCCTAGAAAAACAAAACACAATGAAGCACAATTTCATCAGTGGTTTAATGAATTTGTGTGTTTGGAATCAAGCAGCGATTTACTAATTGTATGGTACATTAATTTTCTGAAAATATACTTCAGAGTATGGCTTTATAACTCTTATGTTGATATAAAACTGCCAACTCTTGAGCTACATAGTGTCATTGTGAAGCCATATA
The DNA here is from genome assembly GCA_023653785.1 of Ophioderma brevispina. Lineage (NCBI taxonomy): Eukaryota > Metazoa > Echinodermata > Ophiuroidea > Amphilepidida > Ophiodermatidae > Ophioderma > Ophioderma brevispina. The sequence goes on from JAMKCH010084845.1 coordinate 62,943, forward strand.
ATGTATGTTGTTACTTATTTTGGTATAAATGGAAAGAGGAGGACCATCCAATGGTATGAAAATCATAAACATCAGGTGCTTTATAACAAATTCTGTAACCACCACGACCTAAGTAACCCTGTTGTCAAAAATGCTTTGTAGAAGGGGTTAAAATGTGCCTTGTCTGACAGAGAGAAGGAAAAGGGCTGTACTTTGGCTTAACGTGGGGAGATCTACACAAATCAACGGACTACTGATCGGTATGTTTAAAGTAATGGTACGTGATTTAAAAAAACACAATTTTCTTTCTCTGAATTGGCGCTTGAAAGAAAAATCACATCTCAACAAGGTAACCAACGTCAAGCGGTTATTAAATAAAAAAATAAATCGATAAACAAAATTAACAATTTCAAATTTTGATTGCAACAATCGCTATTTCCAGACAAATAAGTCGATACAGCTAAACCAGTGTGTGGGAGTTGTAGTTCATTTGAACCCCCTACCACCATAAAAACGGTGCCAAAATCTGTAGAAACAATCCGACTATTCCTTTACTGTAAAGTGAAAAAAACATACCTTGAACATTGACCTTGCATTTGGTAGTAAGAGTTCCACACTCATTACTAAGCGTCAGCTCGTATACACCAGAATCCTCCCTGACCGATTCTTTTACTCTAACAAGAGTATGCTCATCTTCGTTGGTAACTGACACATGGTCAGAAGGCTTTATATCTTGTTCGTTCTTCTTCCATACCACCTTTGGTGGTGGACTACCATCAAAGGGAACAGCAAGTTCGAATTTATTTCCAGCCTTCACCGTGATATCTCTCAGACGGTCGATTTTGAGGACGGGTTTTGCTGTAAATTAAATAAATTGTGTAAACTTATAATATGAAATGCTTCTCGCCTTCACCAATAATTAAACAAAATGTTTGGCTACATGATAACATTTTGCCAAAATACGCAATACTCACCAAATTTGGGTTTGACAAGCTTGGGTTGTGATGCCTTGCTGGGTCTCCCCTGTCCGCCTTTGTTGACTGCACTTACTCGGAATTCATATTCCCTGCCCTCAATCAACTTAGGTACCTGTATTTGTAGTGCAAAAATTGGTTTATTCTGTGGTGTCATCATTACTGTCGTCTCACAAACTTTGCCTTAATTAAAAAGCAGTTACAACAATAATTGACTTTAATAATTAATTCGAAGTCGATAGCTATAAATGTGTATTTAGGGTAATAGATGATCAAAGTTTCAGAAGCAAGCATAATAAGATGATCCAAGAGTTGACCAAGAGAACAAAAATATCGATGCATTTAAAAACTGTTCAACGCACATCAACGCTTATTGAGGATAACAACAAATTAGTTGTCAGTTCTTCAGCCTCCTACCTTGGCTTTGTTGCCCTTAAATGGTTTGTCACTGACTTCCATCCACATTGAACTCTTCTTTTCTTTCTTTTCGATGATGTAACCTTCAATCGGAGCACCGCCGTCGTTTTCGGGTGCTGCCCATTCGAGCTCAACGAAATCGTTGTCCCAGTCGACTACTTCTGGAATGCCCGGGGCTCCAGGTTCATCTGGGAAGAAATACATTGCAAGTTGATGATTGGGCGTATTTCGTAATCTTTAACGGAAAAAGTCCTTCTTTCTGCTTTCATGGTAACGATGTTTGTTTACCATTTTCTTGTTGGTGTAAGAATGGTGGTGGAAGTGGCGATTATCGTGGTTGTGGTGTTGTGCATGTGTAAATGTGAGGGTCTAAATGTGTGGGTGTGTGGGTGTGCGCGAGCGTGTGTGTGCGTGTGTGTGTGTGTGTGTATGAGAGAGAGAATGTGTGTGTGTGTGTGTGTGAGAGTGAGTGTGTGTGTTTGTGTGTGTGTGCGCGTATGTGTATGTGTGCGCCTGCAGGTTTGTTAATTATCTTCTGTTTAAGGAATCGATTACCAATTGATATAATTATGGAGAAATGGTGGATGGCAGTGTTCCAGTCAGTTTGCCGTTTCTTTATTAAAGCAAAATTAATGTTCAATTTCATAAACGTTTATGTACATTTTACAAAAATCGATTAAGAAATCATTTAGTGCATCTTTTAAAACAATTGCAACAAGAGTGTTTTTGTATAATGTTCCCTCCTCCGTACATTTCTAGACTCGCGCAACTTTATGCTGTGACAATGTCAACAAAGCATAATGTCACCGAAAATGTTTATGTTGCAATATCACTAAGTGATATTGCTTTTTTGGACTAATTATAACTCAAAAGTTGATTCCTTTAATTATATATAGTATCACTTTTATCCACTACCTACGTCTTTGTTTCCATTACATTCATTTTTTCTTACCGTAGGGATTCTTTGCCAGTATTGGTTTCTCAGCTTCCAAGTGTCTACTGACTCCCATTTGGTTCTCAGCACTCACTCGGAAGAGGTATTCAACGCCTTCAACCAATTTAGGTACCTTTAAGAGTATCAATATAAAGAAGCTGGTCAAAAGATGTTATTGATGACACTCTTTTTAATAATACGGAAATATATACATACTATCTTTCCGAATACAATCACATCGACCCAGGATGACCTTTGGCGTTCGTCAATATCCGTAAATTGGCTCAGTTTATATTCATTTTGTTGGCAAATGAACTTACATGTAGGATGTTAAATACGAAAGCCAAAATGTATTTCTGCATAATGTATTGTGTTTACTGTGTTTTTTAACAACAAGATTTCTAATAGGATAATGATCCTCAGTAATCAAAGAAATGTTAATTTCGGAAAATGTGAGTTACATTTTCATCAAATGTCCTGTCGATTTCGCAAATTTCAATTCATAGCATGCAAATTGAATCAAACACATTTATTTAGCAGGCTTGTTAAAAATCTTCACCATTTTACCTTGATAGTACATTCCTTGGTGGTATCGTTAACAATGCCCCATGCCGCTCTGCTTGCATCTCTCTTTTCAATGACGTAATTAGAGAGAGGCATGCCTCCATCGTCTTCGGGTGGTTCCCATGACAACACACATGAATTAGCAAAGACGTCTGTGACTTTCACTGGACCCTTTGGAGGTTTCGGTTTATCTGTAGGATATAATGTAAAACATAGGTGTGTACCTCAGGTTTTGTGACAATTTCGTGCTCTACTTTAGAACACATTTTTAGTAAGCAAAAGAATTGACACACAGTTTTACAATTGTTGTGCGCTTTCAATGGAAATCGGAAAGATGCAACTAATCTAAAATACCCTGGATTTAACGAATATTTTGGAATATGAATGTAGTGGTCATGCGCAGATATACACAGAGACGAAAATGTCTTCAAAGGATAAAAAATGTTTTAATTTTTGACAGTCAGATGCACTTCCACTAATTTATAAGATTTAAGAATTTTAACGTTTTTATCAAAGTTTGATTTCGGTAAACATATATTCTAAGACAAAGCACCAGCCGCCTTACCCAGAATTGTAACGTTGCAGGTAGCAGTTTCTTTGCCAAAGGGATTTTCACAAGTAAGACTGTACACGCCTGAGTCTTCCCGTTCTGAGTCCAATTGAGTCAATTCTGTCTCTGTTGCGATGCCTCTGATTTTAACCCGATCAGTTTGTGTGAGTTCTTGATCACCTTTGCTCCATTTGGCTGACGGTGGCGGGAAGCCCTTGAATTTGGCAGACAGTTTAAAGTTCTGTCCTGCCTTCACCGTAACATCCTTCATTTCACTCAGATCGATCGAAGGTGGAACTGCAGAAGAAGGGAGCAATAAGGAATTATTTACTTTCACCATAACTTACACCTTTCAACATCGAGAGAAGTTAATTTTTAGTTTAATAAATATAGGTTCCTGACTGTCGGTACATTTAACACACACTAACACAAACAGCACACAAGCATCCGCAAGCCACCAGTAGCTTTAAAAATTAGTACAATCACATTGTGTAAAGTGACAGTGCGTCAAAGAAATAATTTTGTATGCCGATGAGGAGTTATCATTTATTATTAATTGCTGCAGTTCTCAAGCAAACTGCAAAGAATTACAAATTGAAAAATATAACTTTAAAATATTTGACGACTTTTCAATCATTTGATATCCAAATCAAAATCATTTTTCATTCACAACAAATAATAATAAAATAAACAAAGTTGCTTTCTCTTGATTTCGGAACACGTGTCGAACACAACACAGAAATGTGAGTCAGATCAAGATCAGCATAAACGAAAACCGGGAAAAATAATACATCTCATCCCATCATTCAAGTACTTACTTTCGGGATCTTTCACTATAATATCAGGAGTTGTTTCACTGGGTTCACTCATACCAGCTTCATTCTCAGCCACAACGCGGAAAGCGGTCTCTTCTCCTTCTTTCAACGCCTCTTCAGGAACCTTATAACGAGTAGCGGTAATGGGCTTATCATTTACTCTCTCCCAATCTCCTGTATCAGGATTCTTCTTCTCAACGTGGTAGCCCGAGATAGGTGCACCTCCTTCGCTCGCTGGCTTCTCCCAAGAGAGATCTACAGAGTTCTTGGTGACGTCCTCTACAACTGGTGTACCAGGGGGTGCTGCGCAATCTGGTTTTATAGTGTAAGAAGAGTGGAAGAGTCAAATATCACAGCATTCACGAAGCAACAGACAGATATCAAGGGGACTGTTCTTTGACGTATAGGTCCTACAAGATTTCTCTTTTTTAAAGTTGATTTCTGCTAGTCAGCACACAATCGGGACTCTTAATTATCCACTCACGTTTTGACCTTGTTACTCACATTTTGGTCTTGTGATATAAGGCTCTAGTTTCTTAAGTATGGCAGCCTCAGGCCCCACACTCGGTAGGTGGAGAGCCATCGGATCAATTGGCAGTCTAGATTCCAGAGGTGAAAGGTCATATGTAAAATGAAACACTATATGAATAGTTTTCAACATCTTAGCTGTATAAGTATAGCAGCCATAGACCCAAAAGAGGTATCCATGGGCCCCTTTTGGATCCATTAGTAGTACCGACTTCTGAGGTTGTCAAAGATCACATGAAACAATATTTTAATATTCACTAACACTTGGTCTAGCTCAATCATACATACCTGGTATCTTTCAAAGCAGTTTGAAGACAGAGCAGAATAATCGTAGCAACTAATATTAGTAGTGACACACAAAAGCATCTTGTTTGCACAAATGAGGAAATGTTATTTGCGATGCACTTACCGATTGGCTCACGAGCTTTTACAGCTTTGCAAGCTGGACTGGGTTCACTTTCTCCTGCCTTATTTACGGCTGAAACTCGGAATTCAAATGGTGCTGCAACTGGCAAATCGGACACGGTATGCTCCAGACCATCAATCGGTTGCTTGGTGGCTTTGGACCAACGACCCCCGGGTTCTCTCTTCTCCAGAATGTATCCAGTGATTGGTTTGCCACCATCGAAAGCTGGTGGTTCCCATTCCAAAGAAATTTCGCCATCGTGGGTTTCCACCACCTTTGGAGCTACCATTTGATCAGGGGGTTCTAGTGTAACAATATTCAAGTATTTAATATTTATCATTACTATTATCTCTCTGGCATGAATATAGCATGAATTATCAGCAAAATAATCAAGATTAAAACGAAACTCCCCCTACCCTATTTCAAATCTTCTTACTGACAGTGCCATTAGGAGACATTCCTTGCAGAAAATAGCAATAGAAGTGTACTTTATTAAAGGGGACAATATTGAAATTTCACTCTTTGGAGTAGCTACAGGTTCACACTTTCTATTTCACTTAAGCGAAGTTTCACTCCTTGATTTCAAAGAGTGACAATAAACCAATTTGGCTCTTTGCGGTGTGACACTGGAAATGTTCACAAGATAATAACAGTAACAGAAATACTACCGGAAACCAGTTCGTGTTGGCTTAATAGTAAGATTTTGCTGATAAGAGTTGGTGTTGCAACATATTTGGTAAAAAAGTTTTGATATTGCCCCAAACACAAATGCAATCAGATCCAGCCTACTATGTATTTATGAAACTAAATAATATCATTGCATTGTGCATAAAACAAAGTTAAACAAAACATCGGCAGGGATGCGTATAGGCATAAAAGTGTTTGACTAAACGACCAACATTGTTTCTATTCTAAAACTTAAACTAGGGTAAATTGTTTTACCCATCGGTTCCTTGGCAACTTGTCCTTTTCCAGTTGTCCTGAATGCACCTCTCCCGACCTGGTTGACTGCTGCAACCCGGAACCAATACTCCTTTCCGGTGGTCAGGTCACTAACAGTGTATTCAGTGTCATTGACCTTTTCCTCGGCGACCTGCCATTCACCCTTTTTGCCTTCTCTGTACTGGAGAAAGTAATGGTCGATGTCGCAATTGCCCGTGTTTGCTGGAGGCTCCCATCCGACTCTGACCCATGTTTCATCATAGCTTTTGACTTTAATGCTAGCTGGGGCTGCTGGCTTATCTGCACAGAAATTGACCATCGTTCAAGTGATAATATAAGTATTATACAACACATGTTTTTGAGTACTGCTTCCAATATCACGTTTATGGCAATTTAAAGTTTCTTAATCGGAAATATATAAAACATTTAGTATACAAGTATCGTTGTTTATAAAATATCTTGAAAAGCAGCTTCATAAAACGATACAACTTTGGCTCTTTGTGACAAATGGAAGGACGCAAAAAAGGCAAAAAACATCAACAAATATCAATATGATGTAAAAAATAAATAATCGAAGCAAATAACTTTGTTATTCGTTTTACAGGGTGTCCAAAAATGGTGCAAGGCAAGAGCTCCCTCGCTGGAGGTGAAAAAATAAAATAGTGACGTGATATTTACATCATATTACAAATGAAGTCTTTGCTTTTGAATACCATTTGTCAAGACTATGTATGACATGATATAAATATCACGTCACTATTTTTTCACCTCCAACGAGGGCGCCTTTGTTTTGCAACATTTTTTGTGGACACCCTGTAGTGTGGAATCGGATTTTTGTCACTTTATTGTTACTATGAGTTTTTTGATCTGGAATTATAAATGAAAATAGGTAGTGATTATCATAGAGTACATTTTGAACCTATTAAAATACCAAATGTTCGTTACGAACAACAACAAAATTCCATCCAATTTTATGTGTACTGTATTAAATTTTAACTGGTATGTTTCATAAAACATGCGTTGCTTACTTATTACAATAATTTTTGTAAATGTTGTATTTTTTGTACAAGAAAATGACTAAACCTCGGATACCCGTCCATCTACAATTGTTTTCGATATGTAATAATACCTAGCTATTCTCTTATTTTGTCTTGTATGCATAGGGGTCGCTTCAAAACTAAATCACTGGTTGCTGGTCGGTTACGCTCGGTTCTATTCGGTTGCAACTTGTTTCGATTGGTCTAAACAATGAAATACGGTTTAAGCCATTCAACACAGGCTGAGTTTTGAAGCCATCCCTTACGCTACAATAGCATGGAATTTAACGGATTGAAGGAAATGAAAGAAGCCGCTTCGCCGGTGGTAATTGGTGTTAAAACTGTTTTTTAATTGTTAAAAACAATAGAAACCTAGTTAACCGCTATCAACAAACAGTTATACCAGATTTCTATTGTTAATAACAATAGAAAACCAGTTTAGTGTCGATTTCTTTCATTTGCCTCCAGCGGCTTGGTGGTTATATTTAGACGACTTTCAACTCACCAATGATGATGACGTTGACCTTCTCGGTTACAGTGCCATGTTTATTGGTGACTGACACTTCGTACTCTCCTGCATCAGCAAGCCCCGTGTTAGTCACCAGTAACGTGGCACTATCAGGCATCGTTAGTTCCTGGATACGCTTGTCAGGGACCACAGGTTCTCCGTCCTTGCTCCACTTGACTTCAGGAGGCGGTGACCCGCCGAGACCAAGAGAGATCTCGGCGGGTTCTCCCCTCTTGACCAGGATATTTTTCATCTCAGGTGGGACTTCAATGGACGGTGGTGCTGCATGCATTAAAATGAATGGATATATAAATAAGCATCACAAAGTTTTGGTCTTTAATAAATTAAATCCAAACATGCCGAACTTGTTTCGTGTATTTATTTTACTTACAACGCTCATGTTACCATACCCTCACCCTACCTTCAACCGCCAAATCAGAGAAAGTCTTCCTATCTTCGTCCATCGCGCATGCATAACGACCTTGATCTTCAGGTGCGCAATCGTGCACAATAAGTTTGCGATCGAGTCCATCAGAAATGATCTCATGTTTGTCGTCTGCTTCGAGTGGTTCACCATCTTAAACCAAAAGACTTCAGCTGCAGGACTGGTCACTTTGGTCTCAAACACAGCATCTTCATGAGCAAATGCTTCCTTCGTAGGTTCCAAATCCTTCCCAAATTTCGGCGGTTCTAAAATGGTACAGACATGAACATTCAGTGCTACCGTTTAAGAATAACTATTTTTAATTGTAAAGGTTAGTAGGTTTTAAGCTCGCTTATAATCTTAATTCGCTTTGATTTCCTCGACACGAAATCAATACTAATAATAATAATATGTATAACAGAGACACTTACCATCAACCTTAAGCTTGGCTGTAGATTGTATATTTTCAAATTTACAAACGTAGTCGCCAGCATCATCAAAGATTGCTTTCTCAAAGATTAACCTTCTGATGTTTCCATCACTCTCTTCCTTGATGCGATCTCCCATTTTGAGAGGCTGGCTTCCTTTAAACCCCTTCACCTTGGCGGCTAAGTCTGAGACTTCGCATTCCATTGCGCATGAATTCTTTTCGACGACAGTGACTGGTTGAAGATCCTTCAAGAACTTTGGTGCCGCTGAAAATTTTAAATGCAAAATATAATGAAGAAACGACTCTTTGAATCAATACCGTAGTGGGTGTGAAAGAAACATCCTCAACTTCTGCTTTTCACGAGTATCACAATTACTAGCATGAATAACATGTTCTTAAATATCGTAGTGGTATGATATTATGAAGCAACCCTTAATAAGCTCGTCATGCATTTAATAGCCGCAAATGAGTTTACCATTTTTGTATTTTTCAAAATTACCCTCGCGTCTCTTTAAAATAAAAACTCGTGCCCAACCTTATTTTCAATGTTTGTAACGAATTTTCACCAATTTCTGGTACAAATATGGAAAATGCGGTATTGATCCAATTTTGGGATTTGCGTCTAAGAATTTACATTGTTGATATTTAAACAACGTCTGTCCAACAATGATGTTGTAAAGTTTTCTTGGTTCTTCCTTCACGAACATGATCATAACATTTTAGGGTGTTATGGTTATAAGTTTAGAATTCGGGTTTGGGCAAGGGCTAGGTTTACGGTCAGAGAAGTGATGATTGCAAGAAGGTGAGACCGTATAATAGGGTTATATATCAGAATCCCATTCTAGAAGTTTGGGGAAGAAGGCTTGAAGATGTTTTTCTATAGTTTGAAGGGTGCTGAATCAGAATTTGTGGGTCCAACCTCTGGGAAATGTGGGGGAATTTTGTAAAATAAGGGGGTAAAATTAGTACAGGGGTAAATTTAAAATCAAGTCAAACGTGTTTTAATGTGCACCGATGTGTTTGTCTCAATATAAGGATTAAAAAAAGGTATAGTTTGTATAGGTTCCGACCTTTAGTTAAACAGGTACGGTTGAAGGTCATCCTGGGGGTAAACGTTATCCAGTGCTCCGATTTTGTTGAAACTGGTGTCAAATTGTTCGTCTTGCCTTATTTTACAATGTTTGGCATTTGGTTTCAAAATGTAACAAGGGTCTACATGGTCTATAGGGGTCCCAAAACTTGTCCTCAAATTGTATACAGAGCTGTCACCCAAAGAATTGAAATGAATTTTCTGCTTCAGTATGACCAGGGCAATAATTTGACACCGGTTTCAACAAAATCTGAGCACTGGCGGATTTCTTTTGCCCCAGAATGACCTTGAACCTTATTAGGGCTATAGCCGTGTAACTAAAGGTCGGAACCTATACAAACTATATCTTTTTTAATCCTTATAATGAGACAAATACATTGGTGTACATTTAAACATAATTTGACTTGATTTCAAATTTACCCCTGTACTAATTTTACCCCCTTATTTTACAAAGTTCCCCACATTTCCCAGAGGTTGGACCCAAAAAAATCTGATTCAGCACCCTTCAAACTATAGAAATACATCTTCAAACCTTCTTCCCCAAACTTCTAGAATGGGATTCTGATTTACAACCCTACTAGTAACTCTTTATTTCCAGTACTTACTCTTAACTCCTAACGTTGCACTGCTATCTCTGTTGTCAATACGGAGGATAACTTCGCCTATATCCGCACCCGTGCATTTCTTGATGATCAACGTCTGTCGGCGACCTAATCGCTTTGTTTCGTACTTTTTAGGGTCTTTTGGAATCTTTTATGATTTAAAAATAAAAGTTGGAATTAAAATGGATAATAACAAATTAAAAGAAGTAATTTATAGAATACAACCCTAACGAAACACTACATACAACTTTCAAAAAATCTGATAATGATTTTCACGTCTTGCTGCTTGTCGAGGGAGAAAAATTACTACTATTTTCGATCTATATTTGTTAAAAAAACGTATTAATGTATATATGAATTTATAACAATTCGTGATGGTCACTTTCTGTAAAACCTGGAGTTGCATTTAAAAGTAAGGTTTACGATAATGTCTAAAAATAATTAAGGGGTAAAACAAATCTTTTGCTCCATAACAAATTGGCTTTGTTTAACAGGGCGCTTGCTACATTACAGGCCAAATTAGCGAGTATGATAAGCGAGGAGAGCCATAATGCGTTATGAAAATTCGCAACTTGTTGCGCAAATGCCAAAGCATTGAGCTATAAGCAAATTGGAACATCAATTAGAAAAACTAAGTCGTTAAGGCAATTTAAGTTCAAAAGGCGTTGTAGAAGTCGACAACGCATTGTGTACTATAGTTATGTCCATCGCAGCGTATTGTGCTGTTTAAAATGAATTATTTGCATTGTAAGACGACAGTAAGCGCTTATACCTCAATGAGTGGCCATTTTACACTCCAGGCGTTAAAAAACACAAACCAAAATATGTTCTTGAAGCTTGTCCTATCGCCAATTCATTCGCTTTGCTTTACGTACAGTCACTAGAAGTGACCATGTGATCACTAGATAAACATCACAGACGGAACTAAACATTCGCAAAGCAATATAGCTGCATTCTATTTTGAAGTAGAAATGTGAAATTTACATAAATGTTATTAATAAAACAAATTATACCTATAAGATTTATTTTCCAAATTATACTCAGGTCTTATTATTGTAGTTCGTCACATGCAAATTGGGCTAATGCAACAGGCAAATTAATATTGCTGACAAAAATCTGGTGGTGTCATGTTTGAACTACTAAAGTTTTCACGGCTTGCAACTTAAAATATGTCATTACCGTCATGTCTTTGTGTAACCATTCCGTTTTGAGGGCGTCACCACTGAGCTCGCAAGAAAATTTCGCATCTGCTCCTTCTACGACTTCCACACTCTTGAGTAGCGTCACAAAATCTACTTTTGGCTTGCTCCCTGAGACGAAAAACAGTAAAGCGACATGGCATGAGAACATAGCAAGGGTGAATCGAAGGGAGGGTAGTATGAACCACACATCCCTTCCCTTGAAGTAAAAAAAACAAAACCAAAAAAAAAAAAACAATGTGATCATTTTACACACTCTGAAAAGTGGCTATTCAAAAAGATATCTATTTCAACAGAGGGACGTGTAATGGACACATGGAAATCTAGTAAAATTGTCAAAGATCAAATGCAAACTCTGAGGTCCTCTACGATAAAAATGTGTTGGAAACTTCCCATAACCCATTATTCCTGCATATAGAATGATGAATAATTTGAAATAGACAAATGAGTATGAAGAGATATCCCGAGTACAAACAAAACTTTGCACTTGATCGCTTGTAAAACACCTAACAAAAATATTTCAGATGTTTATAGGATAGAGAAAAAGAATGTATGTTTTAAGTTTGCTCGTACAGTTTACAGTGGTGCGTCCTCTATAATGTTAAAAACACTTTTTATTAGAAAGGACGCAGATAAAAACGTGTTTTTTAAAATGGAAATAACACATTATCGATTCTATGATAGTTTTAACGTAATGATCTCTTCATAAAATTTTTTGATTTAATTGTAATATTAATTCCCTGTCTAATTAATTCTTATCCCGATCACTAAATAAGAAATTCAGTCTTATTTTCAACAAGTACCTTACCTTAAACTTATTAAATTCGGAGGTAAGATCAATAGATGGAAACAAGCACAAATAATGAGTGTAAGGGAATTTAAGGGGTAGTGTTCGTAAAATCGCCTAGTGTCCCTCGAAGTGATGTTTATTATGAACAATAATGCAATAAATTTACAGTAAGAGAGGAGTGTGGGTGTATGAACTTATTACTTCACATAATCATTGATAAATTACGGTTCTTTCCATAATAAAATTAAAAAAAACCGTAATACAATAAACTTACTTATTAAACCAATTCGTTGAGAGGTGTTAAAGGAAGAAAAACATTAAAATGGGTGCATCAAAGTATTCAAACAAAGTGTGATCAAGAAGTGTTGGTCAAAGTAAGGAGTCTTGTATAATTAAGAGGCTCATGCATAAGTTGTGAGTCAGTTTGTGCATCGCTGACCTAAAACAATTGAAATCAAGTGTTGTGTGGAAAATCCGACGGAATTCAAACAACGATGTACACAAAGTAATAAACTACCCAGCCCATTGAGAAAATATAGATTTCAAAGTGAGCATTACGCCATCATGTTCATTTCTCCTTTAACAGATCTACTCTTCTTAACTAGCCTAAAAAAGTGAAAACCGTTACTTTTGGTATTTAATGTGTGCCTATAATCTTGGCAACAAGAAACAAATACAATACAGTAACCTATGAGACACTGCGATACATACAAACGATTAAAAAAATCTAATTTGACTATGAGCTTTTTTGTATGTGTAATGAAATACACATAAAATAGAATGTGCTAGAATCAGAAGTACGCATTTTAAGGAGGATTGAACATAAAGCGCCGGATTTGACCCTTTGCACATCGTACGTTTGTTCTCCCTTAAATTCTTAAAAGTGGGTTTAGGATTTTTGTTTTTAAAAAGTGCTTTCGTTGGCGCAATCGTTGCAAACAACGGACACCCCTTATCTATGTACACTTAGTGTTAATTAAAGGTGCAACGAGAGATTTCACATATCAGGTGTCCCTAAAAAATCGAAAATTACTGATTTTTGTCCTGATGTAAAGCTTTCCATCAAAATATTCCCATCTGAAAGGATTAAGCTGAGAAATGTTTCTTTGGTACAAAATTGTGAAATTTTAAATTTCGTATAGGAGCAAATACGAAATTCAGCCTGTTTTACATTGAAATATGAGCAAATCAAAGTCACTTTTTTTCTCTATTTTAAGACATTTCGGGGGCCAAAAATACAAGGTAAGAAATCTATTTGAGTGTCTAATCTATATCAAATTACTATTATGACACAATATTTGGGTGCCTTAAGTGAATGTTGTTGTTAATTCTGGTTTGGTTTTGTCAAGCGCATATCAAGGGGTATCCATTGTATTTTGTATTGCTCCATCATGGTTGTGCTTATTATTTTCCCTTCGTAATTTATGCACATGCACATGCAGTCAGTGCACCCCTCACGTGGATTATCATTGTATCCTTATAACAATCAAGATGAAAAAGTTGAGTCACTTGAACAATGTATCATCCAGGCCTGTTGCTCTTCATGAGCGAGCGATCTATTGAATGCAAATTTAACTGTTAAGAAGTTGGAATAAAGATTATCACTCAATGCTCCAATCCAAGATGGCCGCCATTCAGTGGTTGACAATTCGGCAGACTTTACAAAGGAGGAATTATGAATTGTAAATGTTAAAATACAATTCAATCTCAACAAACCTCAGTGAAAAAAAGTATTCAGCAGCAATATTTGGATTAAAATTGCAATCCTGATTTATGAAATCCACCAATATTTCAAAATTTCTGGTTACAGTTGAGGATAAACAACGGCTCCAGGCTTGTTATGTACCCTGGGCTGAGAAATGGCAACTACAATTTTAACTGAGGTTCCCAGTAATAACGAAAGTTAAACCAGAAGAAGAAATGCATTCCTTCTGTGTTTTATGTATGATTAACATTCATTCACCTATTAAAGATCCAGATCATTATCAGGTGGATTAAAAATACTTGAAAGAAAGGCCTGCTGGTCACAAATAATGTATTTTATGTCGGAGGTGACCTCACAATTTTTTTATAAAATCAATAACGCACAAAGTAGATTATTCTTGTTATGAATAAAGCTAACAAAACAAAATGGAAACAAAACGGAAAAACAAATAAATGCATTTGAATAATGTGATATTAACTTGTTTAAAACTTTCAATTTGCTCTAATTTTGGTTGAAATCTTAGAAAAATATGTTTCATAAAGTGTTTTATAGAGAATGTAAGACTCTACTGTAGTAGATTGTTCTATAAATGTTCGAAACTGGAATTAAGAAAAGTACATGACATTAGACTTACGTTACTTGGGACTCAATAACAGAACACAAGGCAGGTAGTGCGAGATACAAGCATATAGGTAAAACAACACGGGTAATGTGCGACGTGCAGCTGCAAGGTTTGATATTTTGCTGTTGAAACATTTTATTTTACAGGGGGAAAATGTTAGCACACAGTGGCGTTGATTGCCTCACATGCCCTATCTGATGTGTTTATTGCATATTTTGATATCATTGTCTAACAAATGACCACATATGAGAGCATGGAATCACTGCTATAGCAGCAAAAGGATTAAGATTGGATTTATGAGTGTCCACATGATAGTCATTTTAAATTTCAATAAAAACCTCATCACTATTTGCCGTCTTCCTTGGTTTCTTCGATATCATTCATGGAATTTCCATGGTTTAAACCCAGGTTCTATCACTCGGAATCTAATCACTGTAGAATATAGACCGTATTCGACGTCAGTCACCAGTCATGTTGGTGGACAAGATACAAACATTCCAAGACTACAATACATGATGCTGTCAATCTAATGCATTTGTGTAGCATTTCCACAGTGATCATTGACAGTTGATTGTATTGTAGTCATGGAATGCGTCCATCTTGTCCACCAACGTGACTGGCTAATCAACACGGTGTACGTATCTATGCAAAAGAGTGAAACTAAAATTCAATTGGAATGCAGATATTGATGTTTCTGTGTTTTTTCAGAATAGCAAACTCACATCAGACCAAGCCGCGTGTGGCAATATTAGCAATCCAATAATTTCAAATGCAAAAAGAAAAAAAGAAACTACGAGCTCATTTTCCATACCGCCCTTAGGCTCTTTTCCCTGTGCTACAAGCTTGGAGTATTCCTCTGTACTGATGCTGGCTAAGTTACGATGCGCTATTGGTATGGGAGCAAAATATAACAAGACATTGGGAAGTTGGCTACATAAAAACAGGATTATTATATCTCAGTACAAAAAAATTACCATCTACTACACAGAATAGTAATGCTACACGGATGAGTTCAAGTTGACTTTATACCAGCATAATCAATCTCCATCTTATCGAGTTTAACTTATCACTGATTGAACAAAAAAGTTAAAGAAAGCTATCGCAAGATCATAATTTATGCTGATTTTTTTTCAATACTCTCTAAAATAAAAGAATGAAAAGTTCACTCGCTAACAAAACGGAATTCCTCAATTTCACTCCACAATAGTGGATATTTCTCGAAAAAAGGAAAATGCACTCGGTAAAAACTGCTTACAATGACCATTCTTATATTACCTTATTTAAGAGTGATTATTGTAGAAATCCTTACCGAGTTATTTTTCATTCCTTAGGACTAGTTTCTTCTCTCTTGGAGTGAATTTTACGAATTTCAATCTTTTGAATTGCGAACTTTTCACTTTTTAACATAGTACTCTCTTAATTCCTTAGACTTATTTTTAAGTCTAACGAGACTGGAATTAGTGACAAAACCTTTTTTGGACTTAAAAAATGTAATCCGTGAAAAGGCTTACTTAAAATAAGTCCTTTTGATTTGAAAATAAACCTTTAAATGAGTTAAAAACTGTTTATAAAATCATTTAAAGATTTATATTTGAATCTAAAGGAATTGTTTTTAAATCCCAAAAGGCTTTGTCACTAATTCCAGTCACCTTAGACTTAAAAATAAATCTAAGGAATTAAGAGAGTATAAGAGAATTTTAGACAGAAACAACGGGTAAGCGTTACTGCAATTTGCAACAAAAGAAAATAAACGAAATATTCGTAAATGAACAATGATATACTACAAGACACTTTATAATATCAAGCATACTATATTATGACATTTGTCATGCATCTATGCCCAAAATATTTAACAATTAAACGTCATGGGGATGAACCAACTACACAAAACGGTCGCCCTACGTACACTAACTATAGCGACATACATACATTTACCAAGAACTTAAAAACGTTGATAAAAGTTTACAAGCAACCAGCTATGAGATTACTGGCTTTACACTTTAACATTAATAGTAGTTTTCAGCAATATCCAGCTTAAAGTTTGAAATATATCTTTATTTTGCAATTTGATATGCAAAGAATATGGCAGGTTTTAAACGTTTAAATAACCCTTATAAGATAAAGGTGGAAAATCAAAGATACAACAATTTAGGGCGGCGCTTAATGCTGACTTCAGAGATTTCCTGAGACGGGCTTTCAATTTTTCTACAATCATTGTTTTTGAATATCATAAATATGTCCACTACTAATCACTGTGTAAACAAGCTAAGTTCAACTCAATGTCCTTCATATAGAAATTCACAACTTTTAATAAAATCCCGCCTCCGGAAAACCAGATTCTGCCTGAGACGTAGGGATGAAGCAGTTTTTTTGCATCTTTCAGTTTAAACAACCGTTTTAATCAATACACAAAACTGTTATATTTTGGAATTTCTGAGTCTGCCTTTAAATCAATACAACTGCCGATTATAGCTCTATTTCTTGATGCCCGACACGAAAAGATGGATTTGTTGATATTACTAATCTTCTAATCGATCGATGTGAAACAATGGAAATACAAAACTTACGTTCTATGGTCACTTTACAACTACTGTGAGCAAGATTTTCAAAAGCACATTTGTACATGGCGGAGTCTTCTTTAGCATTTCACGTTTGAAACAATGAGTGAAGTCTCGTTCTTTCCCGTCTTTACACGAGTTTTCTTGTCGGGAATAATCTCTTTTCCATTTTTGAACCATTTTGGTTTGCATCCCTCCCATTTCGCTCCAACATCAAGAATGAGACGACCTTCTCTTTCGCTCACAAACATGGACTTCTTCATCGGCGCTGTGATCTCAGCGAACTGCATTATAAGGGAAAACTAGAACTTCAATTACAATTTTTCATTCAATAATAATATTTATTTTTTTTGGGGGGGGGGGGTTGTGACAATTAGCGACCCTGGGTCACTAGTGACCCTGATGAATTCATCAGACTGTACGGAATAAATGCCCGAATTATGCAGTGTATTCCGTACAAGTCTGGTGAATTCATATGCAGAGTTAAGTTTAAGTAGCTCAAAATCGAGTCATATTGACATTTATTAAAAGACATTAAAGTCCTGGTCCTGATCGCGAATAGCCTCGTCCCCGGAACCTCAGATTTTACCGGAATTGGTCAAAATTTTGGTATCTAAAGAAAGCTACTACTTTTCTCATTTAGCCTGTGAAATCTTAGGGCAAAAGATGTTTGGTATGGAAGTTATGAGCGAAATTGTGTCCCAATTTGGTCCGACCATTACTTTACATAGTACTAGTACTCTATGGGCTTACAAAATCCTTCTTTAGCTCTCACAACAAAACTGATTAACTCATGGGTGCGAAACTTTACAGATGGGGTTCCGGGGTGGAGGCAATTCTATTAAGATGAAACTTTAATAAAGTAAAGTGGGTCATCCCCTTTAAGATGGGTTCCGGGGTGGAGGCAATTCTATTAAGATGAAACTTTATAAAGTTAAAGTGGGTCATCCCCTTTAAGTAGTGATCGTGTCCTTTCCTCCTGACAACTCTTATTAGTTATAGGTGCTTTTAAAGCATGACCCTGCAAAATAGTTATTGCGCAACACATGAGCATAATCCCTTGTTCTTTTTGGCGCCTAAAACAGCAACACAAAAAGTTCAACAACTCAATTATTTGAACAACCTTTGTAAAATAGTTGATTAAATCAATTGAGGTAAATGAAGGGCTAAAATTTTCGCTCTTATTGTAAATAGTACCATCATCCTTACCACTTTCTCCTCGCCCTCAACTTCCTTCAATGTTCCCCAGTCTGGTTTCGCTTCTTCCTTTGGTGGTTCTTTCTTAAATGATCTTAAGATATTTTGAAATTAAAAGATATAGTTTAATGACGGCAAATATTGAACTTCATTTTACGCCCCCCCCCCCACACACACACGTCCCGCGATAGTATAGGGGAAAACTACAAAATTTCCCATAAATTGTAATCTTGCTCATATCAAAGTGTCACACTACATTACTTGAATTCTATTGAAGCAAAAAAGAGAGATCTGTTCAAATTATGATATCAATATTCCCCCTTTACGTGACGTGCAACTTTTTTCCGAGATGGTCGTTAAAGACGTGCGCGTACACATTCGCATGAAATCCTGCGAAAACTCTGTATTTGTGCAGATATAAAAGTACCAGTTCAGACAACATAATAACTTACCTTTTCTTGAGCATGGACCTGAAATCTAATTCATCCGACGCTGGTTTTTCTACAAGTAAAAGTATAAAAACACAAATTAAATCGTTATAAAGATATATCTACAGCTGACACCTTTCTATTAAATTTTCAGATGCAAGTTGTACCATGTACATGGTTATGTACCAAATCATTCCATAATATTATCTGATTATCATTCCAAATACATCTTATGTGACGCATGACAAGGCGCCATATTTCGGATTTTGTTTTCTCTTTTCTTTTCTTTCCAAAATTTGCCAAAAAATGTAAGTATATACCAATCAAAAATATCATAAACATGCTTTCTAAAGGCGGAAATAATTTTAAACTGTTTTACTCATAATTGTAAAAGGTACTATATATTTTATCATATACACTTTTCGTCGATTAATATTGAACACATTAAAATATTCATCAGATATAAGCTAGTCAGAATGTTATTTGTCAAGACCAATGTAAAAATAAATAAAAAAAAATAAATATTTTAGGTCAAGATTGCTTCTGTTTAACAGTTTGCGTATTCGCTAGCGATTGTGGCACCGTACCGATATTTTTCAACCATATATCCACGTCTTGACAATGTGAGATCTACATTCTGTTCACATGTAGAAATTAAAATGCAAATATCTTAAAACTATCGATGGATATATTTTTAGATATTGTGTTTTCAAGACATGTTATTTTTAGAAACTCCAATTAATCTGCTTTTATATCGTTTTTATAGAGTTTATTCATTATATGCCTGCATGCCAACAGTGTAAACAAAACGCACAATATGAGAGGTTAACTCATGTTGAGCCTCAACATTTTCTAAGATAAAAATTCATAACCATGAATATTAAGAGAAACTTTAGAAACGCTTTTCATATTTTCTAATACTTAAAGGTGCGTGTTCCGATCGTCTTGGGACCCTCCCCCCGCCCCCCCCGATTTACTCGGAAGTAGTATCGATTTTGATATCAGATGAAAGGCCGTATTTTTCTCATTGTCGTCCTGAAATTTGAGCCCTCAAATCCATTTCATTCCAAAGATATACACAAAAACTGCCGTTTTAGTGGTTAACCATCAATATTATCACAGTAACAGTATTGAATAAGATAAAGGTTACGGGGACGGACCTGTATACACAGGAACGGAGTGCCCATCTCTCTTTCGAAGCGATTGGGCCAGACCCCACCATATAATTTTGCTGTAGGGGGCTCGCTACACCTCCTCTACAGCGAGTCTGTTACCTTCCCGACATTGAATAATGCCGGTACCCATTTATACACCTGGGTAGGGAGGAGTAATTGAGGTAAAGCGCCTTACTCAAGGGCGAAACACATTGGCCACAGCGGGGCTCGAACTCAAAACCTTTGGCGTGCGAGTCGGGCGCTTTATCCACTGGACCACATGTGCCCTCGCATGTGCCCTAGTATTGAATAGGGCTTTGCAACATGCATTAATGCGTCTACCATCAAAACCGCAAGTTTGTTTCCCACGGTACTTGATAGGGTGCATGTGCAAGTGCCAGGCTCTCATATCAAGTAGAGAACACAATACACATAAATCGGAAAAAGCACCTTTAATTAGCTATCATTGAAATATTAACGTACATGAATGCTCTCATTAGTTCTAAAAAACTTCTAAAAGAACCTCTATTCTGGAAATAATGGTCTTATTCACACCTTCCTCGTTTGTATCGTTGGAACAAAGATCCGTCTCTGGTTCAGACTCCGCGTCGCACTCCGCTAGAAGGTCACACAGACTGCGTGTTATTTGGAGCAACATCAATGCAATATTGTGCCTTATGTGCCCGTGAGTAGTGAGGTTTAGATGCCATAACGCGATGCGTTAACTTGTACGCGAAACGTTGAATTATTTTGTTCGATTAATCCATGAACAAAAGAATTGCATATTCCAAGTACACGTACACGCCTTGCGCAAGACATCTAAACCTGTCTATTATGTAAGTGTGTGTATGCATGTGACGTGAACGGCCACGATTTGAAAACACGTTATTACTATACAGTTGCAAAAACATGTACTTTAGTCGTGCTTGCTAAACTACGGCGAATAAGCCCTTTTGGAGTTCAAACATCGCACGCGCAGTCTGGAAATGGTATACTTCCGGCTCAGGATAAGTATTGGAAAGAGCATTGAGCCAGGTCAGAGCAGACGACCAGAGTAGTGAATAACTCGAATTTGAGCAAAGGTGAAAGCATGAGATGCTACTGTAAACCATACTAGTATTCACAGTGTAAAAGGAGAGATGGTCCGCCCGGAGCCATAGTCCGAGCTCCATACACAGCAACGGGATAAAGCGTGAAATATAATGTTGCGTGAAGAGTCATCTGAATCAAATGCCCTATTCGTCACTGTTGTAGGTGGACTATGAGTCCGGAGGACCACATCTCCTCCCACACCGGTACAAGCTTGTGTTTTTTACCATCACAGTGACATAGCAACTGTGCATTTACAGACAATCATCTACCTATGAATGGGACGCCGCCATTCAAGTTGTACAGCGATCGCCGCGAACCGGAAGTAGACACCATTCCCACTTGACCCTTGACAAATTTTCCGATTGCGCATGTGGTCTGAACTCCAAAAGAGTTTATTGTTAAATGTCACTGATACCAATTTGAACACAAGAGTTATTGAATTATAAAATTGCTAGAGTCCGTTTTATTCTTCCGAAACAATTACTTTTTGGGTGGTATTTTCTAAATTCTTAAAAAGTGTGCGATGAGAGTGGTGAATGGATTTTAATCTAGTATACAGATCGATCTAACGAATTTGAACAGTGCTTAATGAACGCATATAAGGAAGATATGCTTTTCTTGTGTTAGTTTTTTATGCAAAATAATATGAAAATGTTCAGGTCTTTCTCAGAGGATTGCTTGAATTATGAGGGGATTAAAGTGATCGTTGGTACATTTTGTGAAGCAGAAATTATGACCTGATAAAGTGCTGAATGAGTGCATTTTACACTAGCATGATTTTGTGAAATATCCCTGTAACTAGAGTCTAAACCTACAGCATACAAATGCAAATTTTCTATTTTGTTGAAATACCCACCATGTACTAACGGGTCGTGTTTAAAGACGCATTGGTTAAGTTTCAAGATCGCTTAGCTCTAGATTATGTGTTCTTTGTTTGGTTCGGTCTATCCGCAGCAATGGAATCCCGGGGGCACTGACATAGGAAAGTGGTACGGATGTGTGCGGCCCTTAAGATTCCTATTTTGCTACACTCCAGCAGTTCCTAAGACCCCCCCCCCCCATGCGTAATTTAGTTCTTAAGGTCCCTTTTTAAGAAAATCTTTTCCTCAGAAGCTAAACTTTAGTCAGAATTTTAGTTCCACAGCCTGTAAAATTTGTCAAAATTTCAGTTACATTGAGAGACAAATACCGCACGAAAGTCCTTGTCTGCTGGCCCGGCTATGGCTCTGGGCGGATTTCCTTTTACACCGGTATTAAACTGGTAAAATGCCAGATTCGATTGAGATGGAATATTACACAACTCAAAAAGATTTTTAATAGTTGAAGTGAGTGCGGATACTGTTTGTTTTTTGTTTTCAAATCGACACATTCTCATGCACCCATCTCTATGATGGTTGCATGATAATGTTTCAAATCGACAAATTCTCATGCATCCATCTCTACATGATGGTTGCACGATATTGTTTCAAATCGACACATTCTCATGCACCCATCTCTATGATGGTTGCATGATAATGTTTCAAATCGACAAATTCTCATGCACCCATCTCTACATGATGGTTGCATGATATTGTTTCAAATCGACACATTCTCATTCACCCATCTCTATGATGGTTGCATGATAATTTATCAAATCGACAAATTCTCATGCACCCATCTCTACATGCTGTTTGCATGATATTGTTTCAAATCGACAAATTCCCATGCACCCATCATAGAGATGGTCCCGTTAAATATCAGTGCACTTTAAAACTAGTACTAAGTGCGAACATAAATCACAATGATGTTTCAAAAACATAAAATGAAAATAAAGGGAAAAATTAATATGTAAATGAAATACTTGCAAAATTGGTTAAAACGAAGAATTCTAATAACTTTGAAATATTTCTATTTGTTCCAGCCGTTTTGACCCCATGCGAATTGTCTCTTTTAACTTTAGAACAACCTTAAGCAACACAATTTCACAACTGATAGGGTAATGTACAAGCTACTACCCCCTTAAAAGTCAAATAATCCTGTGGCGAAAATGTTGGCATATAGCCTAAATAATAGATACATTACTTTTAAGTCATAGCGCGGTATATTGCCCAATCGCTATAGAGATGTGTAAGATTTTTAAGAAAATTCATGTATACCCGCAATTAATGAATTTCGCAACATTTATACTATCAGGAAAAAGATCGTGAATGAGTAATCAAAAGCAGTTGTCAAAATTGTATCTCTGTTGATATTTTTGTTTTATTTCGCTTCGTCATAATAAATGAGACTTTTCGAGTTTCTAATTACTGTGTAGAAAGGTTGCTACTACTTCAACAACGCTTAGCAGTCTAATGATAAGGACAGGTATTGGGTAAATATTAATATAAAGGGGCTTCGGGAAATTACCTAATTCTTTAATAATTAGTGTGTAACCCTTTTACAAGTTAGCTTTAAACAGGAAGTAATTGTTATGTTCATGTTAAAATGTCGGTGAAACCTCGATCTAATTGCAAGTTTGTTGTCTATCGGAAAAAATCAAATCAAATCCACAAGAAAAATATAAAGCAAGAAAATAGGGAAAAGGTTATAAAAATAATGTGGAAGAAGAGGACGTAAAGAGATTTTAGGTCCAGTTAACATGATATACTTACCCTTGACCGTCAACGCGAAGACCCTTTCGTCTTTGCCGTTTTCATTTTCTGCTACGCAAGAGAACTTCCCTCTATCGCCCTTTTCCGTCTTCCTGATATCAAGAGAATGGGTTTTCTTCTTCTCACTATATTTGACCTGCCGGAGATAACCATCAACGTAGCCATCAATGTAGAGTAAAATGATAATTAGAAAAATATCACAGTGAGATGATTGAGAATGATATAGTCTGGTGCTCGGCCCAAAGAACCTTGCATGTGACCTTGCGCAAGAGTCCACACAAAATATTTTGATGGTTTCTAGGCAAGATTGACCTACTGAATCTAAATCTGGATGATGCCACTTTGGCATCCTTGAGCATTTTGAGATAGGGTAGGGGTAAATTAACAGGGGTAAAATTTGTAAATGCTTCATAATGGGTTAAAAGGTGTATAGTCATGTTCATCTGGTCCTATGGATTAAAAAGGTATAGTTTGCTATATCTAGGACATTTACTTTTAACACATCAGTCTAAAATGGTTCAAGGTCATCCTGGGGTAAGCAATTTAGAATGCACAGATTCTTTTCAAAATGGGCTCAAATTCTTCATTCTGTTTGATATTAATGTCAAATATAGGTTACACACTTTGTTGGACATTTGTGGTATAAATAAGGGGGAAATAATGGAGAAGGTCCACAGGGTCTATGGGGGTTAATAATTTTAGTCTCTGTTAGATACCTTAGCAATGATTGACATGAGGTACAATGTTTATTTTTCTTTTTAACATCCCATACGAACAATTTGAAACCAATTTGAAACAAATCAGATCGTTGTAAATATTTAATCCATGATGACCTTGAACAAATTTTGGTCTGTAGTGTATGCACAAAAGTTTTGCAGTTATAGCAAACTATACCTTTTTTACACCTTAGGACAAGATTAAACACTTCTATACATATTTCAAATCCACATGAAACATTTACAAATTTTACCCCTGTTAAATTACCCCTTCCCTATCTCACAATGCTCAATGATGCCAAAGTGGCATCATCCAGATTTGGAATCAGCAGGTCAATGTTGCCTAGAAACCATCAAAACAATTTGTGTGGACGCTTGCGCAAAGTCATATGGGTCGAGTACCGGACTAATATGGGCCTGAGCAAAACGGCCTGAGCAAAACTGTGTAAATCCATATTTGGCATTTTTAGATGATCTTTCAACGTTTGTAAGTTGCCTAATAGACAGAGCTTTTGGCCACATAGCATCAGAAGAGTTTAACAATTGGTTCAACATTTTGTTACAAAACTACATTATTCGTCCCATAATTTTAGAGTGCAGTGGCCTATGTGACGTCGTCATACAAACATATGCTCATAATATCCAAACTTTTTGTCACATGTTCTTATTAAATTATATATATCACGCTCTTTAATTCCGCCAAACTAACATATATAGATAAGTCCTAATTAGCGCGATATTAATTGATTGAATATCTCATTGAAAGAAGGATGAATCTCCATACTGTCTTAGAGTGACAATAAAAAGTACAGTACCATTGTATTGATAATGAAAATATTTCTTTCTGCATCACTGGGTAGAGTGGAGTTGGACCCTTCTTACACTCAGGTAAAAAAAAGTAGAAAAAAGCTTTAGAGCATACCGAGTATCTATCTCGGAATCCATCTCCAAGGGGCGTCGGTCCTTTGAACCACGTGAGTTTAGGTACAGGATCACCCTCTACTATTGCTTCGAATGAGACGGCTTGACCTGTTGAAAGGATGTAAGGGGCATTGGTTAATCATTCTCTTGAAGGTGGAGAAAAAAGTACAGGCAGTTACACACATTTATTGTTCATATTAAAGATATCCCGTGAATGGCTACCCGTGTATAATCAGACTAAGGTGTGGCTTCAAAACTCAACCGCTGGTTGACTTGCGGGTCATGGCGGCTGAACCGTGTTTAATTGTTTGGAACAAAGGAAACCTACTGGAACCGAGAAAACCGGACGGAACCGGGAAGAACCGGGTGAAACCGGTAAGCAGCCGGTGGTTGAGTTATGAAGCCACCCCTAACATGTTTATGACATATTAAGCCGGTGGTTTCTGAGACCCACTGGAAACCCACTGACCTAAGACAAGGCTTTTCTTGACTGATATTTCATGTTGATTCCAAATATGGTCATTAAATTGAATATTTTTGGGGAAAACGAATACAATTGAACTCTGAGGCTGGTATAAAGGGAGTGTAACTTTAGACCCAAGTTTAAACCACGGTTAGTCTTTCATGAATAGACATTTTGTTCTTACAACATACACTGAAAGCGACGGTAATCGATAAGAACATTTCTCATGGTTCCGATCCATCCATGAGAAATTTGTCATCTTTAACCTCACACTTTCAGAGTACGTTGAAATATAAAGGTCTATTCATAAAGGATTAACCCTGGTTTACCTACAAGCCTGAGTGACTCTAGCCACCGTTAGGCCCTAAAAAGTAATTAACCTTCATCTAAAGATATGTCGTCATGTGAGTGCAACAAGGTCATAAGTGCAATAGCTGCCATGTGATACATCTATGTGCTGCCATGTATTGGGATGACTTTTAATTATTTATCTTTCTTTGAGTCACTAGTGGTTTTTGAAATGGTTCTTCAGGCAAATCTGAAGAACCATTTCAAGAGGCACTGGCCAAAGACTTAGCATAATAGTATGATTGATGCGAATTCCTGACAAATGGCAGCTATTGCACTTACGACCTTCTTGCAACCACATGACGATATATCTTTACTGGGGATGAAGGCTAACCTTTTAGGGCCTATAGGCGGCTAGAGTCGCTGAGGCAGATTTTCTTTATGGCATGAGGTGCAAATATTCTCTGGGGAGGCAATCACTGATGGATGGTGGGGATGTGAGGCAACACGATCATTTTTCAACTACTCTCGCCATAGGACCGCGTCTCTCTCTCTCTCTCTCACACACACACCAAATGACCCCTTTTATATTATTTTGGAACAAAGGAAATAGAGTATACATACATGTGTCTGAAACACAATTTTCGCACAATGTGACTAGCAAAAACATCAATTTTGTGAATGATCGCTTACCTTCAATCACTTCCACACTCTCGGGGCTTTCAATGAAGAATGTGGTTCCGGTTGGTGCCTCGGGTTCTTCAGGTTTAGCAGCATCATCCTTTGGGGCAGGTGCTTTCTTTTTGATGATCTCGCCGCCTCTCTTTACACCTACATCATCCGTAAATATAGTTAATCAATGAAGGACTGGGAAACATTGTTAACTGCAACATATGAATAATTGATATCAAGGAAAGTTTTACTGCCTTTTGTATGTACTTTACTAGCAAGAATTTATGACATTACATTCTCTTTTTTATTTTGATACAATGTATCTTAAAATGAAAACAAAACGTTTAAACGTTACACGACAAAATTGCGATTTAAGGGTTTTTATTAATGAGAGGTGTAATTCCAAACATGGTCAAACTATCTGATTTTGTTATTGGGAGAATTGATCTCAAAGACACATATAGGATATAATATGGATGCAGCCAAGTGTGATTACTTGGGGATACATACAGTCATGTATTAATACAATAGGCTTGGAATTTGCAGTAACCTGACGTATTCACTACAATGAAGGAGTGTATATGTGGATGGTGATGAAAAATAGTCAGATAACGCCACCATTTAAAAGGACAATCCATACTTCAAAAATGAACAATGACCCTTCTCCTGTCCCTCTTTTGGTAATCCATTATGCTTGCGCATATTGTCTTAAACAGAAATTATACACGTATAGATTTTGTGTTTGGTTTTATAAAAAAACACACTTCTTTCCAGCATCTACTCTTTGAATTATTTTAAATGAAAAACCTGGCAATTACTAACAGGGAATATAGGATTTAACTCGAGTTGATATTCAACTCTTCATTCAGGTCAGGTTCCTATGAGGGCCTGACTACTGGTAATCCTGGGAACAGCCCCCCCCCCCCTGTACTACCTGTCCCAGGGCCGGTTGTCCGGCGGCTAAACCGGTGTGAAAGCAGATATGGTCCGGGGGAGCACAGTCCGGGCTCCATAGACGACAACGAGGAATAAAGCGAGAAAACTAATGTTGCGTGAAGTGTCAAATGAATTGAGGGCTCATTCTTTACCGTTGTAAGCGGACTATGGAGTCACGCCGGAACTTTAATTACTTCTACACCGGCATCCCCATTGGGTTTCTAAGAAATCTAATGAGAGGTAAGCTGGTTTATCTGGTAGAAAAAAAAAGAAGATCGACCACAAGGCCGTTCAGCTCTGGAGAGCTAACAGCAGCCATCCAGCACAGGCTGCCAGGCATTATGGGCATGGTTGCCCAAAGGCTAGGCCCACCGCCGAAAATGTGGATTGACGTCAGGAAGGGCATCCGGTAATTATCTTTTGCACTCCAATAAATCCTCACACAGCAGAATATTGCGGAGTGTGAGTTGTATACAGGCCACTCCCGTTAGCGGGGACAAAACCGGATTTAAAACTTTGTTTAACTTACTAACATTCATAAAGCGGCGTTTAATAACAAGAGAACAAGGAATATCGTTTTAATTACTAATATTCAAATACATATCTAAGAATAAGTATCTATTAATTTCCAAAATAAAATCAGTGTTATCGTCTTGCTTTGGTTTTATTTTGTTTATACAAATTAATAGGAGTATTTGAAATAGTAAGTATTTCGAAAAAGTTTGTAAACCTTTGTAAAGTGACAAGCTTGACTTGGATTTTTTTATATTTAAAACAAATTATTAGTATATTACAACTTCCTAGTAGTACAAATAACGTCTAGTTTATTCAAAAGACGGGAAAAATCAGGAAAGAGTCAATTGTAAAATAAATTGAAAGTTTGATCAGGAAAACAAATAGCTGCAGGCCAAAATTTTAAAGCGTTCAACATTATTACATGGATTGTTCTGTAAGTATATGAATTTAAGGGTATGGTGTGAGGCGTACATACAAGCATACTCGCACATATGCACAATCGTTAAAAGTTGTGGGCACTCTTAAATGATAACATAGGCATTATTGATTTATTTTAGCCTTGTGCGTATCTTTCTCAATAAACTAAGCTGTGCCATTCAATGGGGAAGACATCAAATGTGAATAATTAGAGCGCACTAGATGACAGAGAACCAATTGAAACCAAGTTATTACGGAGATTGACGCTCAGGTTTGCTTGGTTAAATATTTGGCATTTACTTAGACAAGGAAATGGAAAAATGAAACTGATTTCTTCATAGACGTTGGTAGTCCCTTACTGCGATTTGTTCAACCGAAAATGAAGTCAAAAAACAGGGAGTCTATTAAACTTTCATGAAAAATAAAATATTCTTCTTAGTGACCTTGCATACCACAATCCAAAGTGATTTTTCGATGAACCACTCTATACCGTACGCATGAGTGCATTAGGTTTCGAAAAATCAGAAGGTATTGACGGTGTGTAATCAATCATGTATAAAACAAAAACCAATTTTGTTTCCGATGTTTTGTTATTACCTTGGTTTAAATCACAAATCCATCAATGAAAACAAAGGCTGGTATTCTGAAAGGAGTCTAACTTTAGACTGGTGAAATGCCAGGATTAGTCCTTCATGAATGGACGGTTTCAACATAGTCTAAAGGTTTGGGGTAAAGGTGAGAAAAAATCCTCATGGATGGGTCATTCTTGGCCTACTATGAGAATTTCTCACCCGTTATTTTAACTTTCAGAGTAGTGAAAAGAAAACGGGTCCGTTCATGTGGACTAAGTCTGTTTACACCCAGGTCTAAAGTTACGACGCCATTTCAGAATACCAGCCAAAGACTTCACTCACGATAAGTGGCTGAAGTTATGTTGTTTAACCTGATGTATTTCAATATTTAATGAAAATAGGTTTGAACAAAGAATTGGATTAACATAAGGATAATCGATCGATATTCCTTTGATACCATATTCGAAGGATTAATCTGTTACTAAGGGTAATACACAGAAGTATATTTGTTTCATGTAAAGCCAAAAAAGTTCAATTGATGCAATGAATGACTGCAGTCTTCAATAGTTTGTAGTTGGTCCAAATCGCGTCAAAATGGTTTACAAAATGATCGCTCGACACCTTAAAAGTTGTTGATATCCGATTAACTACTAACTAATTGTAAACTACTTTCTTACTGAAAAGAATCTGAAGATATTTTATGTTAATGAAAGTTTCATCAACTTCTGTTTTAACTTCATTTGTTCTCAACCAAAGAAATAACAACACCCCGTCTATAATTTTGAAGAAAAAAAAATGTCATTCAAAAATACAAAGTTTTACTCTATTACTCCTCAGGGTCAATCGTTCCGTTGTAAGAGTTTATATGATCCGAAAAGAACAAACCTCTCTTTGGTATTAAATATTAAATCATTTAAGGAATTGAATTATTTTATTAAAATTGGTTAAATCTCTGTGGTTTTCCCTGCTTTCATGTTGTAACGCGTTGTATGGCCATGTTTATATGCCGCGCATCATAAAGTTTGAAAGAAAAAGAGTCATGTCTTTCCAGAGCATGGCGATTTCTATTGAGTGGTGACAAGGCGGTAACCACATCAAGCTCTCCGTAAACGGAGGGAGACGTTTAGCATACAGGAGAATGTGTGACTTTCCCAGAGGTTGTCGAGCTCGTGTTGCTACCGATCCTACCGTAACGGCAAGCCAGGTCTAATGGTTATGAAGGCTGAAGCTCGTAGAAAATTTTATTCTTCAGTTGTGAATTAAAAAAAAAGCGTTTGGAAGTGACCTTCTCATCAATACCATAAAAACTATGCTTTTCAGAACAAACATCCATTGCTAATCCCTATACCTTCATTTCCTTCACCAACAATACTGTTTCCATTCATTAATCGTTTTAATTTTGCTCTAAACTAAACAGGTCAATGGCGAGACAAAAGGACAGCTAGCATTTTCCCTCCAAACTGAAATGAACTGGGCCAACCTCCTCCTCCGGGACCAAATCCCGTCAATTGGCGAGTGCAGGGTTCTTGTAAAAAAAATTAGATGAAGATTTAGATTATGGAGAAGAGGTGGGCGGAACAACTACACAGAGGCTATCTGCATATCTGGAACCCTGGAAAGATCCCATGGAAGAATCTGTAAGCCTCAGCTCCGACGATATTTTGTCGAGGTGTTTTTGCAACCACACGTGTGTTTCAGTATGCAGCAGCCCTATGAGAGACAAAGTTTGTCTTATATTGTAACAATACACACCTCACCTTTGTTCAAGATCACCACCAGTATCTGAAGATGTCTATGGCGGAGACTTGCCCGTATTTGAAAATTCAGTCTTGCGGGTAAGTCTATTTTTATAAAGCCACGTAACCTGAAATTACGAATGGTATTCTGGCTTTCTTTCCCTGTTTGTAAAAAAAATGGCCAAAAACGTCAGCCTTCTTCATGCAGCAATTTCAATTAGGGTGGTTCTTCTCTCCCAACACCTAGTGTCGCCTGCCTTCGCTACATGAGCTTTCCTGACAAACTTGACATGGGATGAGACTCTTTGACCTTGGGAATGTGACCTTTGACTTTAATCAGCTTGATGAATGCTCAATACACTGCATCGGTGATCCAAGTTGCTTTGCATTGTTTTGACTGATTTAGTATGAACCTCTTGCAATCCTTTGAAGGCAACACAAAACACATATTTCAAAGATTTCCATAGTAAAAAAAAAAAAAACGTCAAACGTCTATTGGTCAACATAACAACCACGGTTTGAGTACAAATATGGTGCTTTCTTCATTGTTTTGAATAACAAAAAGCAGTAAAATCTTTTGAGTTACATCATTGTACAGTGACGTATTTCTTTGGTTGAGTGCATACTTGATAAAATACGGTCCATTTAGAAATGAAATGTTTAACATTTCAACAAACTAAGCATGCTTCATGGAGTGCAATGTTACAGAAATGCAATGGGTTGATGCAAATGATGCAATTAAAAATCACCAAAAAACCATTGAAGCATATGATCACCTTTTTTCGATTCCACTTCATCATCCCGGGTCACCGTCCCCATAGTCTGCATATAGATCGGATTACTGGTAAAAGGGCCATAACACGGGGCCTCATTCGCCATAAAAGTTACTGTATATTAAGCTTGTTTATATGACGTGGAGCTCAATATTGTCACAAACAACGTAGTGCCAAGAAAGAGAACTCGGATATTGGTCATTTTTTCGATTAAATGGCGCTCTTTTTTCTCAGCAAAACCTTCCTTTCTATTTTTTCAATTTACCACAAATCAAAAACGTATATATTCTGTATGAACACGGTATGCCGCTTAACAAAAGACTCAAAGTACGTTATACTACACATGAGAAAAAAATATATATATACGTCTCTAATACCACCAACCATAAAATTGAATTACTGTCTTAGCATAGCTTAGCATGTAACAGTTGATTCAAAGATGGTTTTCACTTTGATTTGTCTAAAGATCTTGCATTTTCCCTATTTACAACAAAATTCTTACAAACTACAGTCGATTGTTTAATCCATTAAAATGTTTGAAAACCGCGTTCATGTTGTACAACTGTCTTGAATTTAAATTTACAATCTAAATCTCGAAAAGTGAACTCGTACTTCATTTGGAGTGACTACCAAATCAATGTGAAAGAACCCTCAAAGGACAAACCCATTTTTTTTTTACTTGAACATAAGAAATGTGATTCCCCTGTTCCTTAGTTTTGAAAAAGATCAGATGTGTAAGTGTTAAACGATATTATGTGAATGCTTCTTTCTTGAAAATCCCTAATCTGGAATGCAAGTGGGCCAGTCCAATGGGCGGTATGATGAAATAGATTAGTGCAACTTAGTATAATATTTTCCTCCTAATGTGATGTAATTAGGCTATTTTATGTCATGTTGTAATTAGGGGACTTTCCAGGACAATGCGGTATTAAAGAGTTTTATTCGGTCGTGGAGAGCATATTCGTTGTTGGAACCAATCAGTGGGGTGTATTCAATACGGTTCTCAAAAAAAAGCGTGTTTCCACTAATGACATGCACTCCCTCCGTATGTGTCGTAAGCCAAACTCTGTCAGCCATATTTTGGAATACAGATCGATTAAATTTGAGTACTAACCATCTGACTAAATTTAGTTATTTGGTACCACGGCCTAGTTAAAATCCATTTCTGCATTCGGTTTTGAAGTATCAATGCAATTTTGAATCAAAGAATTCGTAATTCTGTTTTGGGGTCCCTAAAAGTAGTATCTTCGCAAACATGTTTTTGTGTAAGTGAAAAACGCCACACATATGCTATAGCTGCAGACTTGTGTGTCATCAGAAGACCTCATGATCTTCGCCTTGTAAGATGAATTATTGGTGTCTTGAACTGCTGTCTCGAACTTCAGATTGCTCCAGTAGGACCTCTTTCTATATAGTTTCTGTACCTGAACCCATCTGACTGACACGCAACAAACACTTTTCTGCACACCCTTATGATTCGGAAACCATTCACAAATAAAGCACATGTTTATTGTGTAGATGGTCCCGGTTCCGGAAACGCCCACTATCCTTCTACTAAGACAATAGCCCACGGACTTCTTAGCGTTAAAATTGTAAAAAGGTACCAAACTAACCATTTTGGAAATCGTTCATACACCCCCCCCCACAAAAAAAATCGTTAGATAAAAATGAGGTCTGTAATATTGAAACGATCACTTGTTGCTTATTGTTGGATGTATCCTGTTTTAACATGTTCGCAAATTCTTGGAAAAAAAATCTGATTAAAATAAATAATTTTTGGAAATCTTGTTATATTATAAAACTTTATTTTCTTGCGTTACTAGGTTATTAGTATTCGAGCGCTGGTGTTCAATGACTACCGTAACAACCTGCATTCCTGCTCTGGGATTAGCATGACTTGTCGAAAGTGATCACTCACCCTCATTTCACTCTCTCAAAAGGGTAAAAAAGCGGAGTAAAAATTTGGTTTTCAAAGAATAACCCAGCCAGACCCACGAATACACATTCTCACTCCCGTGAAAGACTGAAACTATACGCTCTTGGTTTTAGTCATCACTCTTTGATGTAGTCACTTCCCGTAAGGGAATTCACTCTTCTGTAACGTCATTCTCATGTCTATCAAAAACATTTACAATCTGAGACTCTTAGAAAACGTAAGCCAACACAACGAATTGTTTCCCACCTTATTCCGTGTAACTAGAATGTAAATGGTTGTTTGTGACAACATCCGGTAGCGTGACATATATGAAAGTAATGAAAACAGCATGACATCGGAAAAAATTGCGATGACATCAGTTTCATCTCAGGGCAAACGGGAAATGCAGAGTCATTTGCATATTACTTTCATATATGCAATAGTCAGATATCAGGAAGTCAGGTTGCATAAGGCAATGCCATAAAACATCCAAATGCATATAAAGAACTCACTACTCGTTTTTTGATAGTTTTCGTGCAGTATTTGAAGCCATAATCCCTGCATTACGTAGCTAGTTAGGTTGGCATTTTAAGGCGTGGTGGTAATGGATTGCACTCTGAGGCATGGGACAGTCCAACCTCGGGTGTGCCCGACGTTTGACATTCGAAATGTTTAATTATATTTTAATAACTTTTAACACCGGGCAAAAGCACACAATTGGTTTCATCAGTATGTTACTAAATATTACGAAAAACACTACAATATATCGTAGAATGTGTTGTGTGTGGAGTGGTGTGGTGTGTGTGTGTGGTGTGTGTGTGTGTGTGGGTGTTTGGTTTTTTTGTGTGTGTGTGTGAGGACACTTATGAACGAATTCAACAATGTACAATGTAACAAATTTTCAGTTTCGAAACATGACCGGAGAAAAATTTTGCCATAGCTAGTCGCACTTTGGAATATCTGTACATCTGGCGGATTAAGGGGCCATTCATTAATTACGATGGAGGGGGCTGTGGGGATTTCTAATATTGACACTACAAAGTTTACACACCCCCTCCGGACGCCCCTAATTGCTCGATGTAAAATACATGACCCCCCCAGTGGCTTAGCTAGCTTTTTTTCAGGGGGGGGGGGCAAAGGGGGGCACATAGATTTTGGGGGGAAGCATATATTAATTTTTTTAGTATCGTATGTGGCCTATGTAAATCACTATTTTTTTTTAGAGTGGCTGCCCCCCTTGCCCCCCTTCCCCACTCCGGGCTACGCCACTGATGACCCCCCCCCCATGGTTCATGAAATGTTCCATAGCCCCTCGAGCCAGAGCACCACTTCAAATAGTTACAGTGTACAGGTAAAAATGCAAACCAGTCTGGCCAAAATTTACATCCAAAAGTAGTAATTACAAGCGAATATTAAAGTCAGCTACACAGGAGGCTTATTTTAGTGTCTCGCATTTATTTGAGCCAACCACTAGCCCCAAAATAGGGTATTCGGCATACACAAGTGTGGAATCAGATTTTACATCATGTTTCTGTTATTAGTGTATTCGTTCATAAGTATTCTGTTCTAGTTATCTGCAAATCGTGTTATCATAATGAAAGCTTTTTCGCAAACGTATAAGGTTCCTTAGCCGTCACCAATACAATCAACTGCACTCGAAATTATGTGCATCTTGTACAACTAAATCCACGCAACATCTTACCAAGTTACTACTTTTCTAAACAATATCTCCAAAAATCATCACATCATATGTGTTTTCTTTTCTTTGAATTTTGATCCAAACTATTGGGATAATGAAAAAAAATAATTAGTGCCAATACGGTTGTTTTAAAACCACAAACTAAAAAAACACGATTTGAAAATGTGGTTTTAGGGGTAGTGTTCTAAAATAGAATTACCGGTTGTGTATATATTGTTCCGTTTCCGCTCACTAGTCTAACCAGAATAAAGCCATGCATAAAATGACGTGTGCATGTGCTTTATTCCGTAAGATTACCTGAAGCGGGAAACAAATACCGGCGGTAAACTAATCTATTATACAAACAACCGCGCCTTCAAACTCACCGTCGGGTGAACAGTGGTTTGTGGAAGTTGAACCCCCGCGTTTCAGTTGCGTTATGAACCAGTGGTTGAGTTTTGAAGACAAAAAGGGGGAACCCCTTATGATTTTATTTTTTTTATTTTTGGTACTCTATGGTTGTGATTTGTAACTGTTACAAGATAATTGAATATTAAGATTTGTTCGTGTTTTTGTTAACAAAACCCCCTAAATAGTAAACGGTCGAACTAAAACTCCTGTAATCGTTTATAACTTTGATATCAATATCCTTATCATGCTCCGAATCCACATGCTGTTTAATAAAAATCATATAACATTTTGAATGGTAAATCACTCGTTGCAAATATAAAATAAAATATTCTTGTATCGGATATGAGCACGTCCGTCCAGCATGCTTTCAAATGAAAAAAAAATTGCATGCTAAAATTAAATTAAATTCTTAACGAAAACAAACTTCACCAACTAAAATCAATGAAATTTGACCTGATAAAACAAAAGAAGCAATTCTTAATTATAATCCAGGTCAAACAAATAGCAATTTTGTGTGAAAATTAAAAAAAAACTCTGTGCAAAGTTTTATGTCGACAAAGGTCCAGAAAGCTTTGGTCTTACTTCCTTCTTCGACGGGTGCTTTACTGGGAGCTGCTACTGCTTCTTCCACGGGTGCTTTACTGGGAGCTGCTACTGCTTCTTCGACAGGTGCTTTACTGGGAGCAGCTGGTTTCTCTCCTGCCGGCTTCGGTGCAGCTTCTGTAGTTGGTGCAGCTGCTTGATTTACGGCCTCCTCAACTGGTTTAGCCACGGGTTCCTCTACAGGTTTCTTTCCAGCAGGAGGAGCTGCAGCTTCTGTTGGAGCAGCTTCGGTAGGAATAGGAATCTCCATTTCTACCTGGCCTGCTGTTGTGGGAGGTGGTGCTGATTCTTCAACCGGGGCACCTGCAGCTTTTTTCACTGGTGGTTCCTTCCCGACAGGCTCCTCGCCTGCAGGTGCTTTCTCCCTTTCGTAAGGTAATTATGGAAAAAAAGAGACATACTGAATGTTGCACTGAAACACATTGGTTTTATTGAATTGGAGGGAATTTGGGTGTCGCAGTGTGTATGTGGGTGTATGTATCTTTATCATACCATCAAGTGGATCCCTCGGTTTTCATTGGATGATCGCCGGAATTTACTGACTAGATATATCTCGTATCATACCCTCGGAGCGCGTCTGCACTCTCGTATCATGTCAGTTAGGAACTGCGCATGTGTGACCAAGCATCATGACAACAAAAATCATTTCTTACGTAAATCACTGCACTAATTTGGCGATTTTTAGCAATGTTGAACCGAGGTGGAACAAGATTTCAGCATAATCGCTCTCACGTACACCAAAAGACTTTAAAATAGATCAATAATTTTGTTTGTGAATCAGAAAAAAGATGATTTTAGGGCCGTTTATTTTCAAAGATTCTTGTCGCTGAAAATTCGTCACCCTTGCACACATTTAAAACAATAGGCCTACAGTCCGTAAAGTATTGTTTGTTTTGTGTATCACCCTTATAATTTTCTTTAGGCCCTATGTTTGTGCTTATTTTGTTCTGCTTAGGTATGATAAAATCGTTATTCGGTGAGTTTTGGGGTGATACGGAGTATCGGGCGAGGGTCCGAGCCCAGAAACTAATAGTACATAATTATAATATTCTTACCCTGGTTTTCTGGCTGGCTCCTTTTTCTTTTCTTCTTTCTTCTTCTTCTTTTTTTCAGGTGGTGCATCTGTAAAATTTATACATACATATCCACAGGTGATTTACAGAATTAACAATTGACGAACCGAGAAAGTTATTTTTTAATAACCGCCGTAGATCCACGGCTGGTGAAGAGAACCCGGGAGTTCTCCAAAACAAAGTGTTTGCGAAGAATACACTTCATAACGCGAACGCCTATTCTTCTTCCTGCCTATTCAAATCCCTTCTCCTGTCACAAGTTTTTCAATAGACAGGCGGTCGAATAGCATCGCGTTTGACGTTTATGGTTCTGTGCGCACCTCCCCAGTATCAGGCATGCACTAAACATAATGCGGAAATAAATCGGGACCTTATAGAACGTCTATGGGAACATTGCGGAAATCAAATGTGTGCAGACACAACCATGTAAAAAATTCCGTTGATCCCAGTGAAAAATTTGTTCCATTTTCCTATAGAAACGAACTGGTTTCATTGTTTTTTAACTATTTAACTAGGTCTTAACCTAGTTCAACTGGTCCGTACAAAATTGAAAATTGTTCCATTTTTCCGTCCCGAACTCAACTGGTTTAACTGGATTCAACTGGATTTCCAGTTGAAACCAGTTTTAACTGGAATCAACTGCAAGTGTACAATCAAAAACTTAAGGTTGAATTTCAAACATGACAATATACAAGATAAGATTTATAATTCTTATGTCGTTTCTCCTGGTAAGAATTGTGTTTTGGTGTGTGGGATTTGGGCCTATATTTGTGGGAATTTTGTAGGAAATCGTATTTCCGTGTGGGTGTGAATGTTTGGTTGTGCAGGTATGTGTGTAGGGAGGTGTACTGTGTTATGTGTTTGTATGTGCTTGTGTGTGTGTGATTGGTATGTACGTGTGTATGTTTTGTGTGGCGTGAGCGCGTGTATGTGCGTGCGTGTGTGTGGTGTATGTGTGTTGGGTGTGTGTGCTGTGTGGATATGATTGTGTGTGACCGTCGTTTTTGTATGTTGTGCTGCATTCATTCACAATGTTTTCCATATTTATAATTATTTTGCTATATGCTTAGGTCACTATATTATTTTTAACCTCATTTTGTTTTACCTCTTTTTGGTAAATTTTTCAATTAATATTGAATAAAATTGATTCGATTGAGCCCCAATTGATTGGTCGAGCTATGATTTGCAGAAATATTGGGCGATACGCAGTCGAGCCCAATATTTTAAAACTCATAGCGAGACCAATTAATATTGGGCGTAAATCATCCAATTTAATCATTATCATGTTTTGGATCCGATATTTTCCCACAATTGGACTCCCTAAAACATGATAATGTGCACGATTGCTTTGGGAATTGTGTTTTTAATTTTGTATATTATCTTATTATGTGCAATTAATATATTTTTGGGCATATTTTAATTTTGTGTATCATCATATGTGCAAATATTGTATTTTGTATTTGGGTGTAATTTAATTTTGTGTATCATCATATGTGCAAATATTGTATTTGGGTGTATTTTAATTTTGTATATTATCATATGTGCAATGATGTGCAGGGCCCCGTGTTAGATCAGCGGTCAGCTGAATCGGGCTACCCTGGGTAAAGATAATTATAAATAAAATAAAAATAAGAACATTTTGTTTTACTATGAAATTCAAGTTACCTTTGACTTTCATTTCGCACTTGGTGGTTTTCTTTCCTTTAGGACCGTCAGTGATAAGTTCGTATAAGCCAGCAAACTCCGGAAATATTTCGGCAAAGTCTAGACCAAAGACGTCATCGTGTCGTATAAATTTCACTTCTGATGACTCTTTGACCTCCTTTCCATCCCTGCAATCCAACAACGTAAAGCCCATGATATACTTCTAGTCGTGGCGAGCGATTGGCGTGCGCAATGCCGGATTTTGACCCATGATCAAGTGTTACGCATGCTCACGAGCAGAAATCGCTCGTTAGCGGGATGTTGGATGGTTAGTTATATATATCATGGGCTTCAGGTTAAACATTTCGTGAGCTGAGAATTATATGGTTCTAACTGATATTTTGGTCACTTTGAGATATGACTGTTTTAAGTTCGCAAATAAAAAAGGAAAATATATAAACAAAACATATTTTATCAGAAGTGGGACCATTAAATTTACATTTTTAAAACCTAAACAAATTGTATATCATTTTAAAGCTCAGCAAATGTAAAATTTCAAAAAGAGCATTATCTCTTAAAAATCAGCTCACGATTTTCATACTGTGTTACCTCAAGCAAGC
Organism: Ophioderma brevispina; assembly: GCA_023653785.1. Classification (NCBI taxonomy): domain Eukaryota; kingdom Metazoa; phylum Echinodermata; class Ophiuroidea; order Amphilepidida; family Ophiodermatidae; genus Ophioderma; species Ophioderma brevispina. The sequence goes on from JAMKCH010084845.1 coordinate 102,472, forward strand.
CAAGATACCGTGCTAATTTGCGTGTATAAGCGTTGAATGACATGCTCTATTGGTCTTCTCTAACCAGTCGTTTAAAAAAGGCAGTTGTCGGCTGTAACAATTTACACTTTCACACCTACACTTGCCAGGTGATGCTTCCTACACTGAATAGGTTTTTTATGTCGTTGTAATTGTATTTAGATACTTTTAAGAAACACTTCGCTCTTTAAAGTGACAGAAGGAGATTTTTTTGAGAATACGAATATCTCTTAAATTGCACCAAGAACGTTTCGAGGGTGTATTGGACAAACAAGTACAAAAGAAAACAGCAAACTTTGTTTTGAACTTGCACGCTATCGTAATCGTCCCTATAGAAACAGTGTTTTGATTTTTGTCGTGCACGACAGAAAATACTAAATCATTACCTTATTACATAAAGACGGCGTATTCGGCTTATTCGTGCACCTAAGGTGTGTGATCTAATATATGTAAAACAACGGGTTCGAACAAATTTGGGGACGCTTCTTTCTGGAAATGTCCTCGTCTCTTAAATCGTCGACCCTACACGTGCAGGGGAGGTAATGTACAGATGAATAACTTTATTTTAGTTAAAGCAAAATAAGCTCTAATAGATTGATGCACAGCATGTGTGACCAGTGCAAAATAATTGCGACGCTTGAACCCAGTTTCACTCTTATTGAGTGGAAAACTATTAAACGAGTAAAACCGCAAATGAGTACTTTGATTAAAGTGCAAAATGGTGGTACTGTTTACGTCACGTGGTAGAGTTTTAACCAATCAAAACATGTAAGTTTTCCTATTGTACTTACTTCATCCATTGGTACTTGGTAACTTTGCCCGCAACCTTGCATTGCATTTGTGCTTGATCGCCTTCTTCGATATTCTAAAGTAAGAATAATCATAGGTGGTTATCAACGTAATAGAAACCCATCATACGGCAAAAGTGAATACATTTTGGCCATTGGAAAATTAGGTGCAATTGTATTAATGGCACTGGTGATAAAGAGTCTCAGGAGTTTGAAACACGGTGGGTTATTTCAAAGGAGTTTGTCAAAGCAGTGGCCCTAGCAGTTCAGGACTATCGAGTTCAAATTTTAAATAATAATCTTGGGGCACGTGTTCGTCTTGTGTGTTAAGGGTATGCGTAATGAATATGTATTTTGGTTTTTCAATATAAATATTCTTCATGTTTAAATGTGCAATATTTGATAAAGGGGTATTCATCTTCTGGCCTTTTTTGGCCTTTCGTCCACTTCCTCCATGTCATTGTATGCATCTGTTTGTGTTTTTTATGATACTGTATGATAATGGAAATAAGTATGATATGATAGTTTTAAGCCATTTACGTCACTGATGGTACACCGTTTGTTTAAATAGGTTACTTTTATATTCAGGACTGTTACATATGTAGCAGAAAGATTATTTGTCTCCAAGAATTTGTTTTTAGCACAATTTGAAGTCAAGTTTTTGAATATGTTATTAAAAGTCATTTGTATGGCAGTAGGCACGGACTTCATGTAGAGAATTTGCTTGAAAACGTCAGCTACTGATCGAGTTAAAACTTTGGCTACTTATCGAGTTACCCTGCTCTGAGATCACAACGTTGATAAATACCAGATCGGAGGCGCAGCGATCAGTTGTTTGCATGAAATAATTCTAACGCCTTCTCCACTTTGTCACACGAACGATTAAAAAGGGACAAAAATGCCCATTTTCATACCCTATTTGGTAGATCAAACGGTATCTCTCCACCGATGAGACCAGATGAGGTGACAATCTCTCGTTCTTCGAATTCCGCTTTCTGTAGATTGAAACCTCCACCAACCCTAATGGGACCCTCCGGACCGAATTCGAAATCCATGGGCGTGGCGAAGTCGATTTGCATTGGGGCTACTTGATGGGACAAGGTGAAGTTACGGGGTTTCTTGTAGTCCTTGACTGTTAACAAAAATAAGAAGCAGGATGATGAACGATACCAAAAACTATCACAAAAAAGTAACGTGTTTTCTTATCTTTATTACATTATATACTAGTATAATATATATTATGTATGCACAATTATTATGCATACTGCAGTGTAACCGCGTACCGCCCAACACTGCACAATACGCAAAAATATTGGGCAACTCGTCAAGCAAATACTCTTATTTTATTAGTTTTGAAGCCATTTTAAAACTATTTTTGTCAAGTAAGCTTCTTCTTGCATCATAATAATAATAATGTTTTATTACGTTTTTGGTTGATACAGAAAATACCACTCCCGCCAAGAAAATATCTTTTTTGATATTTGATATAGGCTCGGGTGATATTTTCTGTTATTAACTTCAGCCATCCAATATTATATAATTATTGGTTTTTAGAAGACAGGATACATAAGAATCTGATAGAAATGCTTCAAGGTAGTAAATATGTTAAATGTGGCAATATTCGGATACTGACAGAGCGTCAGTAAACTGCGCAGCTGTTTATGTACTACACTTCGCAGATCACTGAGTGCGTGAAAGTAGTGGAGGATTTATTTTAAACACGGAATTTAAATAAACATACAAACATTTTTGCGTATTTTCTCGAAACATCTCTTATGGTACATAATTATACTCGTTGGACAGGGGAAAACCTCCTATGCATTTTCACAACCCTGGATATACAACCTAGTTTACTGTATTATAATTTTGGAAAAAATACGAAAAAAAGGCGTAAATACAAATAATATTCAGTTTGATCAGTTTAGTTTTGTTCTAGACTAATATAAGCGACAATAACCTAACATAAGGCAATTTGTTATTTGACACTACTTACAACACAGGAGGTTCTGGAAATTCACATAGAAAGTTTATCCAACCCAGTGACAATACGATATCGTTCAGATATTGACTTATTGCTAAATGTGGCTTGTTTCTTTATTGCTTAAATGCTCGCTCATGTTTAGTTTGTCTACTTGTTAAAGCTGCATCTATCATGCATCGGGCATTCTAATGTTCAGACAAATAAATTGAATTAAACTTTATTTTATTAGGGGCAGTTTCAAAACTTAACCATTGGTTGATCGCCTGCTTCGTGTACAGTTAAAACCAGGGAACAACAATCAATGGGAATTGACTGACTGTCTGCCGATTCCCGTATTCAGATTTTCACGTTCATTCATCACACTCCCTTTGGAGCTTCCGCGGTTGGGAATATTACCATCGCTTCGACAGCTAAGGGACATAACAACGGCACCATAATGCAGTGGGCACACAGCAACCAGCTAAACTACGCATAATGACTATGCTATAGCAGCAGATAGCAAATTATGCAAATAAGTTTGACGCAATCGTCCAATGGCGGTGCCCTGAGGTGTCACCAAATTGCTGAGTCACTGTCAGAGGCCTGTTAAAACCACGAAATACGGTTGAACGTCATGAGACGGTGGTCAACCGGCGTTTGAGTTTTGAACCCACTCCCCTTAGTATCATCAGTCATACCTTCAAATTTAATCGCCATCGTTGACGATGCTTTTCCTTTGGTATTTTCAGCGACGACTTTGTAGTTACCCTGGTCCTTTTGAGTGATATTGCTCACTTCTAACACACAGATGTATACTTTCGTGCCCTTGGATATGAAAGAAGATAAAATAGTTATCTTACCATACAAGGTTATCCACACGGCAGTCATTTGCCCACCCAACCTTCAACTAGCCTGATTAAGGACCGCTATATAAACTCCATAGTCATTCAGTTTCTTAGCGGTTGTCATTTCAAAGCTGGGTGTGCAAACCTAACTGCAGAATAATAGTGTTTAAGGTGCGTTCATACTTTACCGCATTGCAGTTCAGCACTGCAATGCATCCTAACAAAATCGTTACTGCAATTACTTGCAGTATACCTTCATTTACTGCAATGTAATGCAGTACTGCAACGAAGTTAAAATGATTTTAACTGGTGATGCAGTAGGGTGCAGTACACCAATTTTGATTTTTTTTACTGCAATCCTTGGCAGTGACCTAGGTTGACCTGCAGTAAATTGATTAGCAGTGCAATGGAAGTAACGAAACATCGCAGTAAATTTACTGCCCTGCAATAGAGTGCAGTAGAAGTATGAACGAACCTTTTTTGGTTACCATCTTCGGCGTTACAATAAACAGGAAAATAGTTACCGTATATAAGTATTGTAGCTATTTTTTGTCCATATTTGACAAGACACCTCTCAATTTCTGAAAAAATGTAATTGAAAATCGGTATGAAAAACAATTATGTACCAATATTTCTATCTATTGTAATCTATCTAATCGATCTATCTATCTATCTACCACACATCAAAGAAGGGCTTGAAGAGCAAAAGTATATATAGTTTCGCAAGAGATTAAAACAATGTGGTATTAAACAATTATACCAAATTAGGGATTCCTCATTAATTATACCATGGGGTGGAGGATTCAAGGAGGAATACCAAAATGCAAGTGAGAAGGGAATACGAAAATTTTCATCAAAGAGAGAAGGGGAACATGAAATTCTAAATGGAGATATTTCATAAAATCAGAGGAAACGCGACTTCTCTTGATGGAAAAAGGCTGACTTCCTCCATCCCCTTGGCATAAATAACGGGCGCTCCCTTAAATATTGACTCTATTCACAAATTTTGATGCAACTATGTATGCCTTCTGAAGGAGAATATAGATTAATTTCAAAGAAGTATTGCTTGAACTTAATACATTAAAAAAGGACATTTTGGTTTCTTCTTTAAGGAATATACCTCTGAAGCGTAATCATTCCGACGTTCAGCAGCAAAGTCAGCTTTGTAGTTCAGTGTCAAGAAACTGTGGAAGATGAATGCAATGTGTTAAAACACTCGTAATATTTACATATTTCATTTTTGTTACCTGTTTACTCTGTCGAATCTTATAAGGGACCTTATTTCTGAGTTCTAGGTTGTTGAAGTGCCACGTGATCTCCGGTTCGGGATCTGCAAGAACTTTGACCTCCATGACTAGTCGGTGACCATCATCCTCCTGCTTGATGTTGGGCTGCTCTATAAATGTCGGCGCGCCTTCAGTACTAGCTTGCCTAACTGTGGAGTGAAAAATAGTCACCGGTGAAATAGATTGTACGACCAATTTACTCTCACAAAACATATGGCTCATAGTCCTTCAGCCCCATGTTCTGGCAGCGATAAACTGCAACAAGAGATAACCTCAAATTGTGTGACTGGTAAGGAAGGGGAATGGATGCTGGGAATGGATACTATAGGTTATACACCACTAACCTGGTTGCCGTAAGGATCAAAAATCTTGGGTGGACTACTTTCTTGCATGGGATCTAGAAAAAGTGCTTTAAAATGTCTGAAATGCACTAGTTATATTAAGAAAGTGATGAAATTTCATGATTGACATGGTAGACTGGTATGTTTTCTCAAGTGGCATTTGGACAGTGAATTTGAGGCAATTCACTCCGCGGTCATCAATATCACATCGATTTGCAAATTACTAGCTTTGGCGACTATAGAGAATCTTGGGTTGCCGGTCTGACATCGGGCGAGTTTGGTGATTCCTAACTAAAAAATTTTCTGGTCATCATATGTTCAAAAGTTGGTTATTTGGTGATTTTAGCTAGTACTTTGGGGGTGATGTTGTTGTATTTCCTCTGTGAGAGTTTTAAATGTGAAAGAAATATGCTCAAAGTTGCCATTTTTCCCATAGACTGTGTAAGTGAGTTAGTGGTGTGTAACCTATATGATTTTGATGTGAAGTATGGAGGGTGGGAAAGAAAAAGTATGTTAGGAAAGAATCGGTGCCGTTGGACGGAGGGGACGGGACACTTAAAGTGAATTTACAATTTACATAACATGTCTCGCTTTGTTAATTACGAACGTTACACGTAATTATTCCAATTTAAGCCTGTATGATCAAGAGAAATGCGTTTTCAGTCACTCTCCCTTTTAATTAGCTTTTAATTAGCTTATGTTGGTAAATAATAATAACAATAATACAATAGTAATGTCGATATTAGTGCCTTCTCCGGTGGGTTCAAGGCGCTTTTGCGTATTATTACCCTGTCATCAGGAACCTTCACAATTATGACACGTGCCATCATGAGAGCACATGTGGTCCAGTGGATACAACGACCGGCTCATGACCCAAAGGTCCTGGGTTCGAGTTCCGCTGAGGCCAATGTGTTGTGCACTTGGGCAAGGCACTTTACCTCGCTTGCCTTTCTCCATCCAGGTACAAAATGGGGAGCTGATAGGAATATTGTTCATTGAGCTATAGGTATGGGTATGCCTTGGGCATTTGTAAGGCAACTTACATATTCTTGTGACAGCGGAATAAATGTAAAAGCGCTTTGATACATTGTGAAAGGCGCCATATAAGTGTCGACATTTATCAATGACCTTTGTTTACGTTCTGTATTAACAACTAACTTTAAGGACTGGATTCAATACAAATAGTAAAACTTTTAAAAAGTAAAAGACGGAAGAGAATGTAGTACCTACCATCAAAGTTGAGGTTGATGATCGCCTTGTCATCTCCTGCCTTGTTCTTAGCATAACAGATGTAGGTGCCACTATCGTCTGGGGTAACTCTATCCATAATCAAAGTCTCCGTGAACACCTTGTCTTTCTTGGTTTCTTTTATACGCCAACGTCCCTTGTCCTTAATGATGTCCAGGTTGCGATACCACGTGATTTGCGGAGCCGGGTCAGCGGTAAGCATGCATTCGAATGTTACCCGGTGGCCGTCGTCTGCTTGCCGCATTGATGGTTTATCGATAAACTTGGGAGCACCTGCTTGCTTCTCACTGTATGAAAAAAAAGTGTAAAATAAACAAAAATAAAACCTGCAAACATATAACATAAACTCAAATCTACCTACAATCATGGAAAAAAGTTGCCACACTTGATACAATATATGGCAAGAGTTCCCATGCTTACAGCTGAAATCAAAATCGGGCAAGTCTTTGTTGAATAGCGAACAAGGATCTTGTTCTTTGTCGTATCATTCTCCATCCCCCATCAATCAATGTTTGGAGACCTGGCGAGGCTGCTGACAACATGACTCGGATCAACATTGCCTTGGGGAGAGGGGTTCCACCCTTCCTCAATTGGACAAAGTGTGGCAACATTTTTTTCGATGATTGTATAGAGTAACCTTACAAATTTGCCAGAACATGTGTGGCCCAGTCCAGAACGACCATATCATGATCTGAAGGCTGCGGTCAACGTGTTATGAATTTGGACACTTTACTTCGCTTGTCTCACCCCACCCAGGTTAAAATGGGCACCGGCTTACGTTGGGAAGATAACAGACCAAAATCATTAATAAATGAAAGCCTCCTAAAATGGTATTTTAATTAATGTATTTTTGAGGGTAAGATCGAAAAGGTTATTTCTTTCATAGAAAGAGTATTGATGTCAACGCAAAATTGACATTGGCTTTCTTGTGTACAGTATAGATTGAAATCAATAAAAGGACACAACCTCAAAACATCGGATTTGTGCTACTGCTAAAGTTCATAACTCATTATTGTTATTTTGATTTCTATCAAGAATGATACATTTAATATCAATTTGTTGACCTTTTCTTTCTCAACATAGCTTAATTTTCAGAAAAATACACACTTGAAGAAGAAGGAGGGGGGAAACTTAAAAATCAATGTTTTCATGAGAAGAGCCACACAAATGTGATAAGGACCTCATGCACGAATATGTTATTGTATCAGTGCCACTCTATGTTCTCAATTACTGGAGGTTATTTAATGAGATTCGCTGACTTACGCGGGTGGCTTAGACGGAGGTGGCTCTGAGGTGTCCATTGGTTCTTCTTCACCACCTAAAATACAGAAAGGTTAAAATAATTATCATCATCATCGTTGTCGTCATCATGATGACGATGATGATGATAATGATCCTCCTCCTTATCCTCCTCATCCTCCTCCGCCTCCTCCTCCTCATCATCCTCATCCTCCTCCTCATCATCGTCGTCGTCGTCATCGTCTTCGTCGTCATCATCGTCGTCATCGTCATCATCATCATCATCATCATCATCATCATCGTCCTTGTCATGGTCATGGTGATCGAGATTGTTCATTCCTCTTCCTAGATACTTGCCAATGAATCGCTATAATCACTATATAAAAGCATTTCTACTTTTGAAACGTCTTAGAAATGTAATCAACATCTTTGTGAACGTAGCCATTTCTTCCTGATAAAACAACATACTGACCTTTCTTGGCTACATAAGCTTTTTTGTGATCATTTGGCCTAAGTTTTGGTGATCGTAAACAGAATACCGTTCCAGTGATTAATAAAACTGGAACAAAAACAACATTTTATTTGAAGAGACGCGTGTCTCAATTGTATTTAGCCATGCTGTGAAATGACACATCACTCACTAAGATCTAGTGATTTGTTGATGTGACATACAACATTCGCTCTACCTTGATTTACTTAAGATGTATGTTCATTGTATGACATTTTTGGATAATAGATTAAAGATGAGTAACCTTTCTATAACAAGAGGTATATTCTCAACGTATAGTTCTTTTAATATCACTTTATTTGAGATCAACAAAGACTTTTTGCCTGCCATGGAGACTAAGGACAATACATTAAGTGAGCAGCGTTGTGAAAACCAGCAAAACTTTAAAAGATTTGAATGTTTATATTCTAAAGTTTATTTTATGTTCTGTGATTGTAGAGTTTTCAAACACTTTTTTTTCTCAGAAAAGTGTCCCATTTAATCGATCGAAATTTATTTAAACTAACATGACTTACCCTCAAAGTTCAGTTCTATTGTGGACTTTGCCTCACCATGCTCGTTCTTAGCAACTACTTTATAATTGCCACCATCTTTAGTTGTGACGTCATTGATGTTAAGGGTCACGGTATAGAAGCCTTTGCCTTCCTGTGCTTTCACAGACATCTTAAAGCGCCCTCCTGGGGAGAGTTGCTTATCACCTTTGTACCAAGTGAGTGTTGGCTTTGGGTCAGCTGCAAGATTTAATTGATATTAAAGCTTGCAATCACATATCAACTTATTTAAGGCAGACACACAAGTTTACATTTTTCAACCACACAAATTGATAAGACTCTTATGGTAATAGTAAATACATGAAGAAAGTAAAATGAAGAGTAGTTTTGTTTTTTACAAAAACATTTTTTTTCAAGGAAAAAATTCCAAAATAGCCAGCCTGCCCAGCATTGTTGGTAGACAAGAAAGACGCATTTCACGACCGCAATACATTCACCTGCCATGTGCAAATGCTACCCATGGATCGATTTTTAATTTATTGTAATCCTCGAATGTGTTTTATGTTGTATGCCAACATGGCTGCAAACCCAGCTTACTTGTAGGTTTTGCTTTCATTCTCTTATCAACGTCCTTTATAGTAGATTCCAATTGATGGTAGAGTTATGGTTGGAGTTTGGACTTCGTCTATTACTCAAAATAGGGGACAGAAATACCCAGAAAATCTTTCTCGAAATACAAAAGAGATCGGATTGAAAGAAACTGGCCAACTACAAATAAAGTTACGTTGTTCGTCCAGTCAATACTTTGTATTTTATCCTATGTGATGCATAGTGCGTCTACCCCAGAATTGGTTTTAAAACATTGCCTACAACAACATATCATAAAGTTTAGAAGGCTATAGTCACATGTATGTAACAATGCAGAACTTTTATCTTCACTATTCATAAAATCAGCTTTCACCTGCTTTCGCTGAAACTATTCCTGGATTTAGTTTGCGTGTTCTTTGAACATTCTATGGGTTTATGCTTTGACTATTGATTGGGACTGTGAATGGCCCAACCGCTCAGGGTTGGCTATCATGGCTATAGCGTACATCATACCACAAATGCACGGACTAAAGTTTTTATATACTAATTCCCTCAATTCATACCTCCACCTACAAAAAAGTAGAGGCTATTCCACTATCAACTGGAATCTAGTATAATGCCAGTTTCTTTATTACGAATTAACCATCAAAATACACCCATTACAAAGAAAATTGGTTTGTCTACTTCTTGAATTTTATTGTTACTCAGTTTTGTAGAGGTCACTGCACCCTTGCACCATGCGTTTAACAGTGACCTCGTCAACCACTGGTACAGCAGTTTTTTGACATCCAATCCCGTGTTATTCAAAATAATATCTGTATTAGTCATAAAATTATTTTCAATATCACTGATTGATTGATTGATTGATTGATTGATCTTTTGAAAATGCTATTGCGTGCATCGAGTGTACGGGTGCTAGGTAGGCGTTTTAAAATTAATAAAGTACCAATTAGAGAAGTCTTAATCCTCAGACAATCTTATGTTGTGTTGCTTTTAAAATACCTAGGCCATAATATATGAATTCCGGAGATTTGACAATATCAATTATTTTTCTTTAATAAAAAAATATGCCATAAAATGTAACAGACTTCACTTTAAATAAAAAGTGTCCAAACGCGGGATCTCCGATATTAATTATAAAAAAAATCAGCATCTACAACAAAATTACTCTGTGAGAGTTCGGTTAATTAAAAACAATTCAACGGCACGATCGGTACCAAAATCCCGACATCGAGATATTTAGGGCGTGTGTTATTTAAAATGTCTTATTATTGTGACCCAGGGGTCACGTTATAGGGTGAAAAGGTCAAATCTCTAACATGCTTGGATTGAGTTGAAACTAATAATATTGATCCTTGTAAAGTTTTTAACACGTAAAAATACATTTAATGACATTTGTGACATATTATTGAAGTTACAGGGGTCAAAGGTCAATTCTCCTCAAGGGGTCATTAAGGGGATCACCATCTATTCCCAATAAGACCGTCTTGTAAATTAGATCTGTTCGCAGGTCTAGTTATTACTTTGGTTTCACGTAACGTATTTTATTTTAATTAGTCCTATGCTACGAATTGAGTACAAAAGAAAGGGATATCGGTGCATTTTTGTTAAATATTGATATGTTTCTTTTCTTATCATACCTGTGAGTTCGCAATGGAAAGTTAGCATTCTCCCGTCGTCTGATTGCTCAATCCCGGGTTCATTGTAAAAGATGGCGCTCCGCCCCCTCCTGTATATAGCACGGGGAAAATATTCATGATAATTGTTTTCAGATATAGATATAATATTAAAGATGAAAGTTTACATACATTGGAAAATGCTTTCACGGGATAAATTACACATTCAACACACACACTCACACACACACACACAAACACGCACACAAACAAACACACACACATACACACACCCTGGGACACACACACACACACACACACACACCCTTTAGATGCCCAGATATTTATTATATGAATGTATATATGTATGTGAATCTAAAACTGTATTTTTAATGAATATAATTTATCAAACCGTTTCTCATTCATACATCATGTGTATGAGAATGTATATCGTTTTATCACATATCTTGTGTGCCATAATAACAAATTATTTCTTCACACAAATTACATTAGTATGAAAATACAAGATGAATGCAGTGCCAGTGATACATTGTTTAAAATAAGAAAAACAAGTACGTTTATTATGAAAATACATTTTGTCATCGTATTTTTCTTTTATCACTAAATTCGTTATTCATCATATTCATTATCACTAAATTCATTATTCATCATAATCGAAATAACGCTCTATTAATGGCGTTAGCTAAAATATAATGTCAGCCTTTTGCAAGAGAGCATGTATAACGGTAACGATTATGCATGTGAAGCTAATTTATATGCAATGTCAGCCTGCAGTATAAGTCGATAATGCAATAGAGCGCGTTCGCCTCCTTCATTAGTATGCGTCCCCGCGGCCAATTTAATCAATGATTCTGTCCTCTCCAAAATGGCTACCGCATCGCACAGCGCTTTCGTTGTACGATCCAAAGGAATTCTTCTTATATTTGCCATGCTGTTTGCAGTATGTTTTGCTGGAAGAGAAGACAAGAAAGCTGGCAATGATGTCATTGATGTGGAGGAAAAACCATTACCACCAGAAGCCAAACCTTTCTGCACATTTTTCAACAATCGAGCGCCTGATTATCAACCAAATCTAAAAAATTGTACGTGGTTTCAAGGGAATTGTTGCTGTAGACAGATAGAAATTACTGCGACTTTTTCGGCAATGCAACCCCTTATCGGCGCAAATGAGCAATGTCAGAGATATACAAACTATCTCATGTGTTACATATGTGACCCGTCTCAGTCTACATTTATATTTGGCAAAAACTGACAGTGTGTAGAGAATTCTGCGATAGATTTCGGAACGCGTGTATAGATGCTACGTTAAAAGGATCTAAAATTGGAGCAATGTATGCGGATGGAACAACATTTTGCAAAAGTCGACGTTATCAAGTGAAAGAAAGGAACAGTAGCGAATGTTTTTATTTTGATGAATCAATGGATCCTAATTTTCTAGCAATGCAAGAACTGTGCATAGCAATATGTGGACAATGTTAATAATATTGATGATCACTGCTTACACTGTATGCTGGTAAATCGATTTTAATAACGCTATCGAACAATGACAATTAATTTGAGTCTGCCGAAAATAGACGTGTACTAGACTTAGTATGTCTTTGATGAAAAAAATGCAATAATATTTGTATATGGAGCGGCTTTTTATACTACATGTATGCCACAGAAATGCTGTTGTACAATCGCGTTCACAATTACACACTGCGAACTCAACTATTCTACATGCTGGAATGCACTGATGACACGAATGCAATATTTGAATGCGTTTGGCCAATTTCCTCAAGAAATATGGTGGTTTGTGATATACAGCGTACATTACACTACTACTAATTATTATTTTTGAGACTCATGAATGTGTTTAATGACCCAAAAATAACTCGAGGATATGTTGTACCATAACGTGACACTCAGAAGATTATCACAATTTGAAGGTTTTTTTAATAGTTAAGAAATATATTTCCTTATTTGAAGAAACAAAATACTGCCGTTTTAAAGAGAATATGGCCAATATGGGTAACAAATTTAAAGCACTTGCATGTAATGTAATTGAACTGAAGTTGCAGGTTTCAGAAATCGCATGTTTATTTTTCTCGCTCGAATGGAATACAAATTAAAACCTAATCTTGTATTATTTTTACTAAAATATCTTCAATCTTTGTGTACTACTCTATACACATACACACTTCATCTTCATCCAGTATAGTGCTAACTTCAATTCTGAAGGCTCAAGCACTGGTGAGTGAGCTGTGTGCAGTCTAGTCAGCCTGTATGGCCCACTTAAATGATTCTACTGAGCGACACACACAGGTGCACACATACACGCTCACAGCAATATATTCTCCTTAACAAAATTACTCTTATTGAGAATCTAATGACAAATGCAAGGTATAGTCCTCAATGTACAATGTACATAAGCAAATGCACCAGCATTAAACACGCTTAAAAGAGCATTTTGCTTGCTTGCAATGGGTAGAACAAAATGTAGTACATATGACTGTCACTGAGCCACAAATTGTTCAAAACGAATGACTATTAATGTCGAAGAGTATGTAATGATTTGTAGATGTATATATCCGCTAACTTAAGCATGAAATCCAAAAAATGGTGTGACTGACACATTGAAGGTACGGTGTGTCATGGTGATTGGTGTATTATACGGTAAGTTTGATTAAATTGCTCAAGAATACGGCAGCTTCTATATAATGGTGTGTGAATTCTTGACATTTTTGTCTATAATCAACTGCCAAACAGACCAAATAAAAGCATTTCTGGTAGTCCTTCAAATCTTTAGACATATAAAATACACCCATTCCATTAAGGCTATGTATGTCTTTCTAAGTCTAGTTTCCTTTAAACACTCGGGGATCCTGTTTTCTAGAAAGTCCAGACACCCGATTCTTCATACTCCTTCACAATAAATGCAGTTTTGACGTGAAATTTGCTTTTGCCAACATTGCATAAACGAGTGCCAAAGCATATAATATTTTAGCCAGGTATTTAATGTATTGTTATTAATTGTTAAAAAAGTCGATATCACAATGTCTATAATATCGTCAGAAATAGCCACAGTACTTGTATAAATCAAAATACTATGCTAAATCTATATTGGACTTGTTTGGTTATAGAGCTTTCTTGATATGAAAGTTACGTTTTCGTTAACTCGATTGAATGCAAAACAGTATCAGTAAGCATAACTTTCCTTAATTTTTTAATGCTCTTCATATCCTAACTTTAACACACAATTTGAAAGACCTCGCCCGGGAAGGGAGAAAAGGAGGCCCTCTATAATCGTAATAGGTATATTTCACCAATCAAGTTGTGTTGGTGTTTTACCAACTACTTTAACAGTACGACAATGTGTTTTTTATCCCCAAAATACACTTGTATAAAGAAAAAATGAGGAAAGTTGAGAAAAACTTCAGGGGCATGCTCTCTGGAAAAAAGCAAAGCTTAGAGTTTTCCTCCATTCCAGTGACCATTTATTACTTAAATGAGGAAACAGGAAGATGTTGCATAGCTACCCTTTGTTATGGAGCTTGTGTAAGGGACTCTATACATGCCTTGTCCGTAAAGCTACAAAGAGGCTACACCAGGCAGCCCTTAATCCATGATAATCCCAAAATACCTTAGCTGATGCTACTGAGATTTGGATTATTAATAAAAAAAACTGTCGTCACAAAAGCAGACTCTGGAATAACTATACACAATTGGCCCGCATAAAGCATGGCCCAGGACCGCCGCCCAGCGCCTATGTATATCATGAGCAAGCTCGCTAGAACTATGAGCTAACAAATTCACAATTCCCATGGCACAGTCAATAGCTTCATTCACCATTGTATTGAACAAATACATACCTTGATTTTAGTATGATTTATGTTACCCGGATATGCATGGTCAGCTGTTGTAAAAATGTGCTTTCCATCCACAGGGCTTCTGAACTGAGCCCTCGATAGATTAGCATGCCTTAACATATAGTGAGGTCGTGTGGTATGTAGTAATAGGTTGTTGTATGTTATGGCAATTCATTAGGTGTCAGGCCCCCCAGAAAAACAAAAATTGCATATGGGTCTTTAACCCCCAAGAAACCAGACTGCCCACTCATATATATGTTGCTAAAATATATAAAAGCACATCCTGCAAAGCGACCATCTGGATCTTGGGGGGGAAAGGGTAATATTGGAATTTCAAATTACCCATTGAAGCCTGTATTATTAATGTTACATTTTTTTTTTTTTTTTTTTTTTTTTTTAAGGGGATTTTTTTAAAAACCGGCAAAAGTTCAAACTTTGGACATGTCCCTTTACAATGCGGAATGTTTCAAGTTCATTCGGTCTCATGAAAACTAAAGAGGGCGTCCTCCATTCCTTATCCGGCGATGTCCTTGGTTGATTTTGATCATTGTGAGGCTAATTTCCAATTTATGCCTCTGAAACCCAAAAGTCTAAGTAGAGGGCGACCTCGAAGCTAGCTTAGAAAATAGAAAAATGTTCACCTTAAAATCGGTGTGGAAAAATTATTTTCGAAATTCCTTCCGTGACTTGTGTGTGAAGAAGTCTTGAAAGAAGGATACTTTTGTACGCCCATAATGATGTTACTTTAAATGTTCTTGCCTCTATGATTCTGAACAAAGACGCTTGACAATATAAAATATAAACTGTTGTTATATAAAATACTATGTCATTCTGTATATAATGACTTGTACATTCAATAAGTACGGAATATATCAATGTGTCAATGCTTGCCAACAGAAAGATTAAAGATACTCAAATACATTATGTTTACTACTTAAATTTGTTTGTGGTAACCGCCATGTTTATCATATCAGTAATTAACAGGGTTCCGATTTGTTACAATTTAAATAAATACAAGCTTTGACTGATCATATGGTTTAAATGCTTTAAGCTTCATGAAAGAGGTTCGTTTTTAAATGAGCATTGAGCAGAGATATTTTGTTGAGATGTGTGCTTGTATAGGTTTGATTACAGTCTTGTAGAGGTGTCCTCGAGGACCACATTTAGATTGGCAAAGCCCAATTAAACGCCTTTACTTCTCATGGGTTAATATTATATTAAGTAGAAACTATTGACACATCGTAAAATGCAGCAATATCTCGGAATATAATGTAATGCTAGATGACAGAGGACACGGTTGTAGATGCACCAACGAAGCGGTCGTTTTTTAAAGGTCAAAGCAATTAAAAAATACAAATTTTCCACTTTTACATCAAATACACTCACGTGAATATTCAGCTTCGATGGTATTTGTAGGCGGATTCCCAACTTATTTTTGGCGATGATCTGTCACTCTCTGCGCCGTCATCTTCGCTGACATCCGTTATCTCTAGAGCCAAGAATAAGAATAAGTACTCGCCATCTTTCCTCGTCTTGAGCTTTAGGGTCTCCATTTTGAGGATCTTGTCTCCCCGATACCTTTGATTTTGGTGCGGGTCGGCGACACAGTTCCGTTTCGATCGTCAGTTTGGACCCGTCTTCTGATGGTTTATCTGGGTTCATTGTGAAATTCGGCGCGATCCCATCCACGCTTTGACTGTCGACGGCAATACAAATTAGAGCACAAAATGATTGTTGGGACAACGCATAGAGAAAGTGTCCTGGATCTCCCAAATCTATTTATAACTACTTGTATTTGATTCGAATTAGACTGACCATATTGTCATCGAATATCCATTTTTTGATTAAAAACAAACATGGTTTCTAAAAATGACAAGAGCCTAAGGAAACGTTCAAAATAAATATAATTTAACAGCCTTCGATTGCTTTGCTTTCCCTTAAAGCATAATACCACAAGCACGTAGTTCGCATACTTAATTTGTAAAATATTTCACTATATAGTCAAAAACTTAGAATACTTATAACAATTTTGTAAATATATCTGAAAGTGTTTTTATTGAAACCAGTGCTCTGCAAAGCATTCGTGTTCTCATATTGGTATGAATTTCCTAAATTGAGTTATAACAGCGTTAATTTATTGGGTTTACTCTAAAACTGTCTGAACGAGATTTACGGGATTGAAATTATTCGTTATGGTTATTTTGACCTGATTACCCCACCGCCATACCTGCCCGTTATGGTGTTCCATTCCCTTACTTTCGATTCATGAATTACTCTTAATCCTATTCGCAGAAAAATAGCTACAAATTATTGAACCAATGAAAAAACAAATATTTACCCAGGTTTGATATCCTCCTCTTCTTCGGCATCTGAAATATTAAGAAAAGTTGAAATCAAGAAAATTTTGAAAACCATTCTCCCGTATGGAAGACTTTACTTCCACACTCTCAGGACTGATGGATAAAATTTTAACACAATGTATTAACAGGTAAACAGCCCAATAAGGTCAGGCTTATACATAACATGTATAAACATGTTTGGTAAATTTTTAAACCACTGGGGGTTCTGGTAATGTAAATGAATTAGTATTATTATTATTATTATTGGGTAAATTTTGCCCACTGTTGGGTAAACTGTGCCCAATCATCTGATATGTTGCCCAACAACTAGGTAAAAATTACTCAACGTGGGCGGTTCACCTGTTAATAATGAGATGCCACAGTCAGTGGTATATCAAATGTATATATCAGGGGATGGATTTCAAAAGCAGTTACCCAATAAATTATTCTACTGTATATCCATACACCCCCTTTGAAAGGATTCATATAGAGTTCAAAATAGTTTAATCTGCGGTTCACAGATTAAAGAAAATAGTCTATGTACTAATACGAGGAGATAATTTACAATCATATAATTTATAAGATTCACTGTTTCGATTTTAGCTTGGTTAAAATAAATTATCTATGTGATAGAAATGGCGATTTTTAAAACAAGTATAATGTACTTTGAATATACGTAATGACTCGAAGGAATTGTATATAAGTTACGTTGAATGTTTTTTTAGTAATTTGATGTTTATATAATTGCCAAGTTAGATTTGAATAATGCTAGGGTCAAACCAAAGTCTTATTCAGATAGATTCAGATAAGTTTTATTAGCATTTCATCAGTCAGTACCTTATTAAAGTGTATATATGATAAATTTAAAGATTGTATTTAAGAAAGAAATAATTACATCTGTAATGCAAGAAATGTACACAAGTTTAGTAATGACATGAACTCAAATGCAGGAGAGCCCATAATAAGTCCGGAGGACTTTGAGCATGACCCCACCATACATAGATAATATTTAACAAATTTAATTATTGGATAGGACTGGACAGGACGGGACGAGACAGGACGGGACAGGACAAGACAAACACATAGGGAAAGACAAGACGAGAACATTGTCAAATTGTTTTAACAAGATCAGAGGCAAGGGCGGAGCATGAAATCCATTGTGAGCCAGTTATGGATAGATGAATGAGATGACAAGGAAGAGGGTATTGCAGTTAGAGGAATAAATAACATGAATTTTATGACAGATTGATACATAAATTGTGTAAGAATGCTTAAGAATAAATTGGTACTGATCAATTTTAATTATAGTTTTCTGTTACTCATAGTAAAATATGTTGAGCAGAGAATCAAGGGTTAAGTTGCAAAATTGATTAGACCCATCATTAAAATGTGTGTCCAGATCTGAGTTAATACAATACTTGCAAAACATTTTTTCGAACGAGTCTCGGCTTATTTCTACCATTGAGATATTCTTAGAAATGTCTCTTCAAATTCAAACTTATCAAGTTTAAATCAATTGTCACAATAAATATGAGCTGTGAAATTGAAAAAGCACATGTCTAGGACTAGAACTCGGGAATTGACGATAATTTACAAGTCCGATATTTCACCATCTACATGTATATTGCATTTTGTCAGAGAGGCGATTGGATTAGTAATTGCAGAGGGAAGCTAAACATAAAGTGGGGCTCCAGAAGCGCAAAAATGTAATCCGGCAGTTTGTGCTGAAAATATTATTTCCAAATGGTATTTTTTTTTAGTTGTTTAACTTTTAAACACGCATATTGTGAAAAAAAATAAAAAGGGTTACACTGTTTATTAGTATTGAGAAATACGACCGTGAGCCCCCGCCCATCTATAATCGGAAGCGACCCTTATTACAAACGTGTGTAAACAAGACCTTTAAACCTTTAAAGAAAAAAATTAAACAGAAGAAAAATCCTGTTAATATTGACTGTTGGAATATGTGGTTGGTCTTAACGTTATTAACCGACATGTCGTTTTGTGCACACAGATACACGATAAAAACAGTCCTCAAGTATTCCAATTTCAAAATATGAATTACCAAAAAGACTGCAAATCACTACAGCAGCCCCAAACAATTCATAAGTAACTTAATTTACTTGTAACTTTGTTACAAATAACTGTGTATAATAATGTTTGTTGTGATTAAGTTAAATACTGCTCAGGTCCTTACATCAAATTACTCTATCTTGCCATGCTGTTGTTCATATGTTTTTATAATTATGGCCTAGAAAAGCTATAGTTCTACTGATGAATATTCGATTGTGATTTTTAACATGACTTTACAAGTTTTGATCATTATAAATAAATAAAAAAAGCCAAAACAGAAAAATCTGGAAAAATACAAAAAAACCTTTTTAATTTTTTTCTGTCAAAAAGGTTTTTGAATTTGTTAATAGAATAAAAGTGGTATCATGCCAAATTTACAACCAAAGGTGTATATTTAAATGTAATATAAAAGAAAGTGTACGTGAAAATAATATTCCTAAAATTATGTAGAGTATTAATCCTGAAAAAAAAAGTTTCGTTGTAAAAATATGTGTTACATCATGTCAAGTTTAAAACCAAAGATATGTCTTAAACTATCAAATTAGATGGAAATGTTCGTAATTAAAACTAATAATGACATATATGAAAAACTTAGTATAAAATTGTTGTACATTTGCATAAACCAAACGTTTTGTTATGTTGTGAAGAAAGCTGCTTTACGCTATTTCGCCTATGTTGAGGTTAGCGGATACAATATTGTGTGAGTATAATGACGACTATGTATAATTTTTTTCAAATAATAAATAAACAGAGAAGTATTTTAACCCACAATTCATAAACAGTGCCGTATTTTTTACATAGTGGTCACAGTCGTTATATTCCATTAAGCTGAGCGAGCGGAGCGCTTAAAGGTGGGTGACCCGATCTACAACCTCATCCTCACCACCAGTTTACTCCATCAAAATTGAGATTTTGGTATCAGAAGAAAGTTCATATTTTTTCTCATTATAGCCAAGTGGAATTTCAGGCTAGGGAAATGTTCCCTTTGATATTAATGAACATAGACGTCTGCAAGTGTGGTCGACCATATTGATTAACACTGCTTTATGGGTCAGTAGTATACATTTTTGCCTCTACTATCCAAACGGCTCGACCAATTTAACTCAAAATTTGTAATCAGATGATTTTGGTGATATGCTTCCATGTGAGGGAGAAAACATCACATGAAAAATCGGACCATGATGGGGCCACACACCTTTAAGGGCCCTACCCTAAAGGGGGTGATAATCAGATGCGCTGAGTTTTTTAAGACATGGATGTTTAATTGCTAACAATAATGCTAAATGAGAAAACATTATAGCAAACTGGGTGGTAATACCCCCCATTACGACCATGTGCAATATACACAAATTATCCAATGTGTACATCTGTGTCTAATATAACCGTGTATCAACTCACCTTGGAGAAGCGTGCACTATAATTGCTGTTTATACTTGTTATTTGGTCATCGTTTATTTTAAATTTTTATGGTTTTTTTTTTTTTTTTTTTTTTTTTTTTTTTTTTTTTTTTTTTTAAAAAGTTAATTTAACGTAAGGTAACACCCAAATAACTCACAATAACATGAACTGGACTGACTGAAGTTAATTATTTTGTGTTAGCAAAGGTTGAGTGCGCATCATTCCGACTTTCTATCATAATGTATTTCATTGCCTTTTTCAGGACTATGGCTCAAATGCAAAACCCAGAGTGTAACAGCTACACCCATCGGCTTAAGCTCGTGATGCGTCGCATTTACGAAGAAAGCAATTTAATACTATTTAGATGATTTCTCAGTTTGGGGGGGGCTGATCGATCATTGAGTTCCCACAGAAATAGTCATTCCCCCCCCCCCCCCCCCATACAAAAGTATTAATGGTGATATTTCCCCGCGTTCAATTATTACAACGATTCAATTATATTGTTAAAGTGGCTACACAGACGCGTGTGTATTATGATGTCATTTGCATTAGAGCTGGTAAGATTTTCAAATAATCAACAGATTCGTGTTTAGAATTAAATAGGAAGTGAAAATTTCTTACCTCCAAATTTCAAGCGATGGTTGCGCGGGTTGGTGTTGCCATATTTGTTGTCTGCGACGATCTTGATAGATGTTCCTGTGGCCGTCGTCTGCGCTCACAGCTTCGATTTAATGGACCAAACATCAAGTACATTTTTTTAAATAACTTTATTTTCCAGTGTTTTAAACACACTATATTTTTGTTGCTTCCTTCGAAAAGTATTTGAGAAACTATAGAAAACAATCCTCAATATTACAAATTAAAACATGATATTTTTAAAGGACTAGGCTGTACTGGTTTAATATATAGAGGAGGAGCAGAATATCATAGGGGGGCCTTATTTAAGGAGTTCGTTTACCTCCCATTATATTTTATTGTTTTGTTAGATAATTTTTTCTGACAATCAGCTTTGGTAGTTAGTATGGGACCCTCTACATCAATGCTAGGTAGGTATTATTCTCAAATTGTGGGTTCACTTTTTCAATAGGGGCCAATTTAAGTTTGACCAAAGGGGTCAACTTTTAAAAATGCCCAATCACTATTGAAATGATGCCATTATTGTCCCTCTAATCATAAGGATTCCAAAAAAATGTATAGTTTGTACCCCTACGACCATTGGTTTGGAGGTTAAAAGGTAAAATGGCCCTAAATGGTAAAAAAGGTCCATTTCAATGTGTACAGGGGTCACATTAAAAGTTAAGCTGATTATATATTAAATACTTGCAAGTTATTGCGTGAGGTTAGAGGACTCATAAATAAAAGGTTAGTTTGTATTATGGTAAATGCTTAATTACGGAGATCAGGGTCAAAGAAGGTCAAACAATGGGTATGTTGACTAGACCTATTTTGTATCCCAATAACATGGTAACTATGAATTGCAGATGGTACAAAACTATTCCTTATTTGAACTCATTACGCTAGAGGAACAACTTCTATCATTCAACAAAAAGTGGAGCAGCAACTTCAGGATTTTGACCCCTGTAACAAATAGAAATTGACATTTTTTACCATTTAGCCTTTTTACCATATAACTCCAAAAACCATTGGTCATAGTTGGTACTGTAACTATACATTTTGGAAATCCTTATGATAGAGGCAATAGCATACATTTCAAAATGATTAGAGATTTTTAAAAGTTTGACCCCTGTGTAAACTTAAATTGCACCCTAGTGAAAAAGTGACACCCCCATTTGAGAAGTACCTACCTACCTAGCGTGATATAGAGGGCAATACACTACAAAAGTTGTCAAACCTTTCTGTAGTGAGGGGTTAAACGATGATGTGGACTGGGTCCTGCTCCTCCCTAATACTTGGTTTAAGTTATTCTTCTAGAAAAACTCTAGTATTTTGGTATAGTGTCAGAGAGGACATGTTCTACATTTAACAATAGGATTTTACATATTATTAACTACAATTTTTTGGAGAAAAATTTAGCCGATTTTCCAAACCCACCGAACTGGGTATCTGTGACCTATTTTGTCCCATAAATGTAGTGAGGGGTAAAACGATGATGTTTGACATGGGTCCTAGCTCCTCACTTTAATACTTGGTTTTAACGTTATTCTTCTATTAAAATTCTGTATTTTTGTATAGTGTCCGAGAAGGACATTGTGAATACATTTAACATACTGATTTTACATATTTATTAACTACCATTTTTTGGAGAAAATTTAGCGATTTTTTCACCAAAACACACCGAAACTGGGTATATGTGATTGTTGTAAATAGTTGTTGAGTATGACCCAACTGTAAGAGAATTGATAGAAAATAAATTATGTGCTTTTTGTTAACCCACTGTTTATTGAGACATGTTGAAAACATAATCTAATTTTTGTTTGCCACGTGTTCGTAAATTAAAATATTGATATCGTTTTAAACCAATATGAAATCTGAAGATTTGATGGACATATAACTAAAGACAAGAAAAAGAAACTATCACAAGTGTAAATGCAAATATTAATCATATTCTCAACACATAGAAAACAAACACGTAAGCATAGAAACTTATAAAAAAATAAATAAAAAATGTGCAATATTACGAATATGCAAAAATTGTACTAATTAAATAAACATTAATTAATAAAGGGAAAACAATGGCATGAAAAAAAAAATTCAGACATAATGAAATGAAATCACTTCCACAAATTTGCAAAACATTTGGGTGTTTACATTTTGTTAAAAAAACAGGGAAAACTAGATATTTCCTTCTAAGCTCACTTCTAGCCAAGATACTCACAGTACGCCAGCATTTAATCAAAATGCAAGTCATGCAAACATGCAGTCATTACGCTTCACAAAACATGCTATATTTGTATGTGCTAATATCGGCTAATTCACCGTTTCATATGTCAGATCAATGCAAGATTAACCGACATATTTTATTTTTTGAAACTATGCTTTTTCTTATGGTTTATTTACCAAAATGTGTTCTATTTATAATTCATCACAGGCATAATGATTTTTAGGTCAAATATGTTTTTGATAAAGGTACGAAATGTAACAGAAGTACTAGCTCTTTACAACGTTGTAGTGTGAATAATACATTTGGTACCATTACCTCTAAAAGATGTAACTATTGAGATTACTACACAACAATTTCTTCAGGGGAAGTACCTTTGAAAGTGACTAAAGTAGCCGCGGAGAGTACCCACACGCTGTGGGGTACCACCTCGCCGGCCGCAAAAGTGGGGGTAACCTTCCACCTAGGTACACACGCCATTAGCTTAAACCACAGTCACACGCCATAATCGGGAGTACCTGCATGGGTAATCCCATGCAAATGAGCTTTGGCTATTGTGGATCATTTTAGTAATTTTATCCATTATTTAAATTTTTGGTCACAATAGGTTATTGTTTTTATAACACAAAATGTCATTTTATAGTGGTTTTGGTGCTGCTCACCTCAAATATATATGTTACTCAGCTTGAAATGATCAGAAAGTCGTAAACAACAATGGAATGTTTGGCGGCCCTCTATGGTCCAATCAAAATGCTGGCCTATAGGCAGGCTGGTAGGGGAGTTAACCTGTGCAGGTACTCCCGTGGAGTCGCTCAGAGCAAGAGGTACTACTTCCACTGGTGGCTTAAATGGGTACCTGCCAGTCACCTAGCAGTCAACTGCAGAGTACACACTATAGGATGTACTGCTAAGTAAACATAGCTGCGCTATCCATCCATGGTTCTCTACTTCCACAAGAACTTAGTTGTAGGTACTGCATAAATAGTGCATCAGGGGGTACCTTTGGAGTAGAGCTAAGATACACATGGAGTAACCTAAGCTCTGGGTTACCCGGGGTCGGAATCTGCTGTTACGTGAATCAAAACAAAATGTGCAAGGATTAAAGATGAACTTGACCTAAATGGCAATCTCTATATCATAGATTTGTTGTTGTTTTTTATAAAACACATCTATATACTTTCATGTGTTGAAAATATGAAAGAACTTGACTGAAAAATAACACTAGATATGTAGGTTTTGCCATGTTTGTAAGACAAATCAATTTTGTCCTATTCCTTGTGTTGGGGGAATCTACAATATCATGCATATCGTGACGTCAACTATATGCTTAATGCTACAATTTTCTTGATTATTTTCAACTACGAACTAGTCATGATCTATTTATCCCAATGTGGCCCCAGTGATATACAATCCAAACACATTCCATCACCTGTTTAACGAGCAAGAAAACAAGTCTCTTCCCATTATTTAGGATATTGCTAATAGTGTAGTCCCTTATTGGCATAACTTGTGTCTATTCCTGAATTATAGTATATTGTTGACACCCTTTTCATTTACACATCAAGGATTACTTAGGTGAGATTGTGTCAACATTTACTACGCCAGTTCCACAATTGCGACTGAAACGCTCAATTCATTACTTTCATAATTCGATACCCCGTATATTCGTATATACATATAACGTAATATATTGCTTATAATGTATAAATCCCATTGGAATGGGGGTTGTGCTTACAAAATTTGTCAGATCTGGTTATTTTTCAGTCGAGTTCTTTAATTTTTAGCATTTGGAAGTATATTAGCTTTGCTTTATTTTAAAAACAAAACACAAATTATGATTCAGTGGACTTTATCAGAGGTAAGGTCATCTGCAATCCGTGCACAATTCTTTTTATTCACGTAGTATGTTTGAAAACATTGTTAAATTGAGTAGAATATTAAAAGAAAAAAACAAGCTTAGGGTATAATTACATTGTATGGATGGTTCTGAAAGGGAGACTAAACTTTAGCCCTGGGTTTAAACACAGGGTTAGTCCTAAAAGAGGGGAATCTTTTTCTTACAACATACTCTAAAAAGTTTGCTGTAAACGGGTGAGAAAATTCCTCGTGAATGGGCTGGAACAGCCCATCCATGAGGAAGTTGCTCACCGTTCATTTAACTTCCACCGTAATTTTGAAAGGAAAACGGTCCCTCTTGTAGGACTAACCATGGTTTAAACTCAGGTCTAAAGTTAGTCTCCTTTCAGAATACCAGCTATGGATCGTGCTTACTTGATACCAGCGCCTAGCTTTTTGACATTGGAGCGATACCTTCCCACCACTATTGATTTCCTTATCGCTAATATCCATTTGAAATTGGGCCGGGGTTCACCGGCTGATTTGAACAAATGAATGGCGAGGATGAGTTCCCTAATTCAGATTGGTCAGTGATGGCTTTTTGATAACGTCGGTCCGGCTTCTTTCACGACCATGGTGAGAGTTTACTGCAAATCAAATGAGAAAATTGAAGTGTTCATATTCAGTAAAAATTAAAATTGAAAATGACAAGTACTAGCAGACTTATCCAGTACGCGACGGAGAGGAGATTCCAAAAAGGCCTCCACCCCACTCATTTGGTTTTGACCACCGCTTCCAAAAAATGAGTCGGCAATATTGTATTTTTGTTTATAGTAAGTTTACAAAATTATGATAAGCTATATTCAGGGGTTTTCTTGGGTGTGTGGGTGTGTGTCTGGGTGTGTGTGTGTGTATGTGTGTATGGTGTGTGGTTGTGTGTGCGTGTGCGTGTATGCTGTGTGGTGCGTGCGTGTGCGTGTGTTTGTGAGATTGCGGGGGAATAGAAAAAACTAAGCGGACAAGGGTGACATGATAATTTTCCACAAGGACGAGAGGGGGAACATGAACTTTTAAAAAGCGGCACGATACATTTTCACAAAATATGCCTTTTTTTGCTCACTCGGAAAATGATAGTCTAGGCATTGGAAGAATACAGAATATATGTGTGATTATGTACAGCGCATAGATACTTTGTTGTAGCGACCTTTTATAAGTGGACATTATGATTATTATTAATTTTTTACATTACATAAAATAACATACCCCAAAATAGATAGGGCCATTAATAAGAGGCAAAGACAATCCAGGTAATTAGTGATAACTGTTAAATGTGCCCGTCGTAACTTATCAACAAATATGTCTATTCCATGAATATCACAGACATACTCATTGATAATAAAACCACAACGGTCATAGACCGGTCAAACACGGGGATTGGACGCCGTAGGAGTCAACTCCAGCGTGTGCTTTTCTTGTGTTAAAACGCCACTTCTGGCGTTCGCTGAATTAATGACTCCGGAGTAATTTATTATCAAATCGTTTTGTTACCTATAGGGCGCTGGATTAGGCTAATCATTTCACCCGCTAGTGCATAAGAAATTGCATTCGGTGATGTATTTGCACTGATTTAATGAAAATAATTAGGATACCCCACTCAGTTGTGAATGCACTAAACGAGGGATTATCCCTGTCGAAAAAAAAGCTCGATCTTACAATACAACACTCGATCCAACATAGCCTATACAAAATGTTATGCAATGTTACAAAAAAGTTATACACCATTCCCTCTAAGAACGTCCAAATGTGTGGTTTACTTCAGAGCTTCAAGAAGGAAATCGACTCCTTTCCCAATATGCCTGGTAAAAGATTTGTGTTAAACATTCAGTGATATTGACCGTAATGATTAGCAGAGTCTCGAGTAGACTTTCGACTTCATCACAGACGATAAAGCAGTGTCCGAGCTATGGATACTCTAACAGAATTTGACATTTCACGGCCTCCGTGGCACGCTCCGTGTCGCATGGCTTGTCGTCGGTGTCCATATCTGATGTGATTCTTATTATATTTCCTGCCATACCAATACTTTGAAAAAAAAATCCTTCATCGTATAAATATTCATTGAAAAGTTAAGTGCAAGGGCCAGCTAAGGGCACATGTGGATTGAATGGAATTTGAAGCTATTTTATACCAAAGATGAGAAAAGATAAACCAGAATCAATCATTTCATCAATCATTTATATTTGTCCATGCAAACAATATTTACATACAGAAATTGGACATATATAGAAATCACTATAATATAGAATATTAAAAATGCTATAAGGCATGAAATATCTGTACATAAATAAATTTGACGGACGCGGGACATTGCCCAAAAACGCAGAGGCGTGTACGCCAATGCCCATCGGTTAGAAAAAAAATAAGATAAACAGTAATAGTACAATTTATGTGTAAGGAACATAAACATGGACCTACATATTACCCAATAATTAATATACAGACCAATAAAGAATTGAATAAGGAGGCAATGAAGAGTCAAGACTGTAATTATATAAAGAATTAGACTATAATTAAATTTAGCTATCACAGTAGGTGTACGTAACATAATAATACTAGGTACTGTAGGCACTTACCAATATTCCCGGGGACTAACAGACAAACACATAAATACATCAAAAATGGTTTGTCGCATGGACAAAACAAAGACATACAAAACGGACAGGGAAAGGGGGGAGGGTGACAGCAGGACTAGATAGAAGGGACGGCGATATAATGCACGTAATAAGGACAACAAGAAAAAAAATCAATAGCCTGGTAAGAGTTGATGAGAAATTGTTTTAAATGTTTTTTAAGAAGAAGAGTGATGACCAATTGTTGATGGAGACTCTATACTTTTCCGAGTAGAGCACCGTTGGTTTTATAGTATTCTCAGCTAACTTAGTGTTTTAGATGAATTGAAGATCCAAGCTTGGCGATGTTTTGTATGTTGGATATGTGTGTTTCTTTTAAAAAGTTGGATTCAAGAAGGCCTGGAGGTAGTAGAATTGTGATGGTATTTGTACATAAAATCCCATTTGGAAAGATAAATATCAGAAAGTTTTAGCATGTTTCGGAGTGAAATAATGGGTCTGTGTGAGCCAGCCATACTGAGTTGGTACAGGTGCGAACTTGCTCTTTTTTGTAACATGAATAAGAGAATTGAGATGGGAATTGTTTTTGTCTGCCCAAACAATTGCACAGTAACTTAGACAGGGGAGAATAAAGATGTTGTTATAGGGTGTAAAGGGAAGTGGATTATACCAATATATTTAGAAACAATTTTAGAGATGTGGGCTGTGTGAAGAATGCCAAGAAAGGTTGTTGCAATAAGTACAACCAAGAATTTATGGTGTTTACTTTCATTATATATTATTGTCAATTTGTATTTGGTCGATTATATCTGGTCTGTACGTGGTTTATTTTTGAAATAATAAATTTGTTTTAGCAATATGTAGGGACAGTTTGTTTATTTTGAACCAGTTGGAGATATAGTAGTTTCATTATTGACCATGGTTTCGAGTGTTTGGCAGCTGGTCCTTCGTGTGAGAAGAGAATATTAGTGTCATCCGCAAATAATAATAATGGGAGGCTGGAGCAAAGAGAAGGTCATTAATGTAAAGCAAGAAGAGAAGATGACCCAATAGGGAGCCTTGCGGTACCCCAGAGATATTAGAGGGCGAAGAGGTTTTGCCATTATTGTAACGATTGTTTGTTTTTTTCAATAGGGTAGTTAGAAATCCCATCGATATCAAGACCCCTTATGTCCAATAAAGGGCTTAATTTGTATGACAAGGAGGTATGGCTAAGGTGTCGAAAACCTTGCTTAAATCAAGAACGATTCCAACAGAGTAAAGATTGTTATCCAATCTCTGAACTTTGGTGTAGACAAATCGTTAATGGCCATAATCGGTGTCCTTTTAGGGCGGAATCCAAATCGGTTAGGACAAGAATATTATGCTTGGAATTAAATCAAAAATTTGTTACTACATAATCCTTTCCAAGACTTGAAATAGTTGGAAGTATAGAAATAGGCCTATAATTGTTAAACAAATGAGAATCGCCAGCTTTGAAAATGGGAATGACCTTAGAAATTTTGAGCTTTGAAGGAACACACCATTATAAGAACGGTTGGAAACTGGACAAGAATTGAATTTATTTCAGGGAGTTCACTTTAATATATTAGATCCCCGATCCATCGTGGCCGGTGGTTGAGCTTGATTTCAAATTCATTTATCAATTTCATCAATCTTCATCGTGATCGCGAGAGAATTATACTACTGGTAATGTTTATTGACTTGAGGGGAGGTGTAAATTTGGATCAGGAGGGGGTTTTTTTCAGCAAAGAAGAATCCATAATTCGTACAGAAATTCATTGAAGAGGGAGGCAATAGTAGCAGAGTCGGTTACCTTCTTTCCATCTTTATCGAGAAAAAAATCAGGGATTTTGTGCTGTTTTAATTTCTCCCAGAGGTTTTTGAGGGTGCTCCACATTTTTTTCATATTGTGTTTATGAGATTCAATTTCAGAGATGTAATGGACTTTTTTGGAAAGTCGAAGAATTGGTTAAGAGAATTTCTATATTTACATAAGCGATTTCTATTATCTTCTGTTGGTTGTTTACAATGTTTTCTATATATTTATCTTTAGTTTGACCGGACATGCCTGAACTACGATGTCTCCGTCGATCAAACTAGGCATGGTCAATACTATTTTTTAATAACCTTTTCAAATCCAGTTTTGTAGTACCCTTAACAAAGATAGAAAATTAAACATTTTAAGTAAGAGAATCTTACATAAATAAGTCAACAATAACAAACACAAATACTGCATTTCAAAGTATATATAGACCTAGTAAAAGTTTCAAATGGAACCTCTTCCATTAACTATAACCATCTGATGTATTGCTAAAGCTTAATTCGAACCATTTTTGTAGTCAGCATTATATATTTTTCTGACGCATAACCCCCCGCATCAGCGTGCAAGTGGCTGTAGTCTGCTAAAACTACACGGGGATCCGTCTGCATTCAGTCCACGGTAATGGTATTTAGCCGGCTGCTATGTATTCAGTTTGTAGACTATGGACCCATCTTTCACATTCAATGCGGGGACAATTGAATTTAATTATTAAAGAACTACCAGATGTTGAATCTTAAAAAGGAAAGTTTATCTATGGGAATAACAGCCAATTTTTGGAAAATAAAGATTTGATGACGTCACGGCATTGATTGGTTTTATTAATTTTGTGCTTCGGGTGGACCCATTCAGTAAAATGACGTTACGTATCCCTAATTGAAAAAAAAACAACCGATATCGTCATGTCGTCTGTTTTTGAATCTGTAGGGAAAAGGTAAATTTTGTACTGTTTTAGACATAATATACGGTGTCTTTTGGAAAAAATACTAGCACTCTTTGGGCAGAGGGTCATATGTACAGACCTTTTTGATTAACATAGTCGGATTTAATATATATCGGGGGATCGCCCCCGAAGAGCACACTGGCATATCTGATACCTGACAGTGACCTGTAACCTGGCACGTGACACCAAACTATTCATTCGTTACCGTTTATATACACTACGGCAAGCATCAAGCATTCTGTATCCTGTTGTCACATGCGTACTCGATCAAGATGTGAGACTATACATGTGGTTCTGTACAGGGAGGGTCGGAACACGATCTCTCGATTTGGGCATTGGGGGGTTTCAAACGGTATTTGGGAACTGCTACATGCATTTAACTATGGCATCTCGGTCCCATTGACAATTAAAAAATCATCTCTTAAACTTTGTTCAAAAGATCTATGTAATTCATGAAAATTAAGAAAAATATAGTTCACATCATCATGCTTTCTGTTTAAATTAACCTGTGCATAACTCTCAAAACTCCAGAAACGTCCCCTGCAAAAGTAATCTCTATCAACTAATACCCTGAACATACGTCGCCATGCACAGAGCTAGCGCCTCGTGCCATCGCGCACCGTACACTCTAATATCAAAACGCCCTCTTTATAATTATTATACAACCCAAAACCATTGCACTCCTGATGTGTGTGTGGCGGAAATAAAGTGGTTTGGTGAATAACCTGAGTGAATGTGCGTGTGGAGGGTATTGGTATCATAGTCATTGTTAAAAATATCAGTAATAGCCGACTTTACCAATGTCCTTGTTGAATCAATTTCTTTTTCAACACTTAATTTAAACTGACGATTTCTACTTTCGAATGATCTCTATTAAACTGTCTACCTGTAAATGTCTTTGTGCTTTAATATAATTCAACCCATCCGTATACAAATATACCTATTTCAACAAATCATGTAGGCTACTATTCAACATGTTCAAAAGCAAACACATCGCCGCGGCCCTTTCATGAGCAAAAGGTCGTAACTTGAGTTACGCCCTTTGCCTTGAAGGGCCACCCTGCCAACGATGCATTATGTGATACATTTTTCTTTTTTAAATGTTGAGCTAAAGTAATGCTAAAAATATTTGTTTGAAATATTCTCCCCATCAATGCATTTTTTTCGCAGACAACCTTTCAAGCAAAAAGGTTAACTTGAGTTTAGCCCCTTTTGCATGGGTGTCACTTAAAAATCTTGCTATAATTGACCCTCGAAAATCTGACTCGTTACATTTTAGCGGGAATTTTTGGCTCCGACACTAGAATGATGCAAAGATGTTTTACGCCATGGACCACGCAATCGCAGTCTCGTAGTCTCGTTAGGGGGCCAATCCATACCAACCGGCGGGCGTTTTTCCGGTTCTGCCCGGTTCAAGGCGGTTCATTTAATCCGCTCAATCGTCTGAATCCTTAAATCCGATTAAGTCTTGAGCAAACTCATGAATTATTGACCAGCGCTGGGAACCGGACAGAACCGGAAAACGCGCGCCAGTTGAGTATTGAAATCATCCCTAATACTATACAAACGCATTCCGTGTATCGTCTGTGTATTTTCTTATCATACACTATTTCCAAAAGGACATCTGAATCAACGGGTTCAATGCGCTGGTAGCGTTGACGGGTATACATTATATTGATAAACTGCATGTCTTGCATTCTTAGCTCGTTACGCAGTGTGGAAGCAGACAGTTTCTGTGTAATATTATCATGTTCACAAAGTGCGCGCGACAAGAGAAATTTATCATCTCGTGCGAATTTTTCTAGAAACAAATTGTCACTTCTTAATTAAATTGATTGTTGCCCGTTATAATATACCTAGAACGCCTTATATATTTTTCTTGGAAAACTATTTTCTCTTTAGATGATTCTGTACATCTTTACGACAAAACGACATTTCTTAAATTTTAAACTCATTACGTGGTTTAAAGAGTATGACTGCCCTTTAAGACACGTAACGAGTTTAAAATTTAAGAAATGCCGTGGTATGACCTTTTCTTTTCCTTCTTGCTTGTAATGATGATTATGAGTATCATAAATTTTACAAGGAGCACGCGAACCTACCCATTTATCTATGAAAAGATACATTGTTATTTTGTAACGAGCAATTAACATATTGAACATATTTAACATAGTTTGAGACAAGAAAACATTCTCTCTGCCTCAATCTCTCTCTCCTCTCTGTCTCTCCTCTCGCTCTTATTTTAATTTTATTTTCGTGTGCAGTCGTTTTACCACATACACCGCACTGTAAAAAATACTGCATAATTTTAGGGACTAATGGGTAATTAACAGTAATTGCGAGAAGAAAAGTACAGGAAACCGCGAATATACATGAAAATTCTCGAACATTTTAAGCTGTTCTATATATTAACGGGCAATTGACCGTTATTTTATAGATTTTCTGTAAATTAACGGGCAATTGGCCGTCATCTTACGGGATTTTCAGCATTTAACTGGAAAATTTGCTGCTGGGAAATCCTATTACAACTTTTATTTAGCAAATGATCACCATTCTTAATTCTTACGGTAGATTCTCAAATTACACTTATTTACTTATTTATCTTTGATGAAATATGTTGGTTATATCATGTAGTTATTAGAGTAACTCCATGGTCATAGAGTTCTGGTATTCCTGACATTTTTCTTGTGACAAGTGCACATTGTCGTTTTTCTTTCGTAAACTTTGTCCTGAGAATGTATAATACAAATATAATATAAATATTATGCTATGTAATATTGTATCATATCATAAAATATAATATCACATATTACATAATATGAAACAATAATAATTTAATGTAATAGAACATATTTTATGGAATATGTTCATAATACAGTTATGATATTGCTAACAGTTGTTCTTTTTGAACAAATGCCATGTTTTTTCCTTTCATAAACTTTGTCTTGAGAAGTAGGCTTGTATATTGTATAGCATCTAACATGTAATGAAATGTCACAGATAATAAAAAATAATAATAATAATATAGTGTAAATTATAACACTCTATTTAGACATATATACACAATATAGTTTTATGATATTACTAACATGCATATGTACTGTCTTTTGTTTTCTTTAATACACTTGGCTTGAGAATGGGTAATATTATAATATATAGTATATAGTTGAAGTATAATATTATAAACTCTTATATAATAATATATAAAATAATATAATGTAACCACATATAATATAAATCAATAATAATATTGTTTTAACACCATACATTTGCACACAGAAAACCCTATGTAAAATATATACTGTAAAACCGGCATTATGTAGAAATTACCTATTGTATGTAAAGCTGGTAATATCCGTACAATAACTTATTGAAAGTTATAACTACATATTTGATATGCCTTATATTATTTTACTTATTTTATGTAACAATTTACACATCGTTTTGTAAAAAGAAAACAAAAAGACTAAATGAATAATGTATCAAAAACATCTTTCACATGTGGTTTGTAAACCCCTTATGTAAATGCGCGGTAAAAGTTAGCGAAGTTTACATACAATTCATGTAAGTCATGTCACGACACGAGCGAGTTCGGCACAATTGAAAATGAGGATGGAGATGGCGTAGCCTCATGGAGTCTGGTTATTGGACTTATATTCACGTATTGTTCTATTTAATCGATGTCGTTTTGTGTACAATCTAATTGATTTTAGACCATGGAATATGGACGGCTTCATAATGCTCAGATGATGGGTCATGACGAAAATGTAAGCTTTATCTCAGTCAAGTTGAACACACAGGGTCAATACGTGTATACCATAAAGTACGTGCGATTAGAAATTTGGGCTCATACGATACCACATGGTTTACCACGTAGTATTGTACAGGCATACAGCTGTCTTTTGTAATAACTCGCCTCTCACCCCCCGGGAAGGTGCCCAAATTGTCAGTCACTTATACTGTGTTGTTTTTGAACTGAATAAAACTTGTTGAATATACTGAATGTCTGTGTGAGACTCTTGTGTGAATTATGTTTCCCTAATTTACATCTATATTATGTAAACCATTTTACATAATTGTGTTCACAATCGATTACATAATTTACATGTAAGCATTTTTACATAATTGTGTTCAATATTTACATACTTATTGTCAAAGGATTACATAATTGAGTTCAAATATTTACTCAATAACAGTGATTACATAATTTACCTAAATTACATAATTCTGACAAGAATTATTACATAACTTATGGTGTTTTAAGTTTTACATAATTGAGTTGGTAAATGTTACACAACTGATAAGACATATATTTTTATGTGCACTTTTACATAATTAATGGTGTACTTTTTACATTACAAGTTTTACATAATTGTTATAAAAATTATGGTGTTCTGTGTTTACATAGTAAACATGCAATTTTTACCCAGGCTGTGTAATTATTGTCTCTGTGTGTGTACTATTTTGTAATATATATTATAATAAATATAGAACTGTTGAATAGATATTTTCTATTGCGTTAAAATGGGCACAAGGTACTCTTCACATAACTCATTATTTCATATATATACACAAACACTTCTCAATTGCTTTTGCCCAGATCCGCGTTTTCTTTTCTTATAAATTTTTATTTTACAGCGTTGGACTGGATCTGCCTATACCCCCCCTCAACCTCAAAAACTGATAGCGCATTTCTTAGTGACAAGAGTCAAATTCATGCTATTTTTTTTGAAAGTCTAGTCAATAACCCCAGACTTAATAGTAGTTTCATGAAGGAACTTATTGAGGGTCTCTCATTCAAACAACTGGCCACCACTTAGTTTTTTTAGAAGCGGAGGAAACCGGAGTACTCGGAGAAAATCTGCGAGGAGGCCGATATAGCTGAAAACCAACTGAACATAAAATTGGGCAGGCCCGACCGAGGGTCGAACCTGGAACCACAGTGGTGCGAAGCAGGGGAAGACCCTAGCGCTAACCTAACCCCCTCCCCCCCCAGTCCCATGGGGTGGGTTCGGTATGGAAAATCTGTGGAGTGGTTGCAACAACCCCACTGGTAAGACGTGTTACAAAAATGCCTGGTTACACGAGGGTGTAATGAACGGCTTGGGGAGCGTCTAAAATGTGGATACCATGGGTATTTACTGCATAACGATGGTCTTTCAAAAGTGGTTTGGTGTAAAATGTTTAATGAATTGTCATCCTTTAAATCAAAAAGAAAAACATAATGTCAGAGTCTATAATAAGAGAAAATTCAACCCACGAGGTCTACATACACTCGTCCTGTCCGTACACTCGTACCGCCAGACCTCGTCTTCCGCGATTTTTGACATGTACATGGATTGTTTATAAATAACAACTCGAGCCAATAGATGTCAAGAGAGCTAATTGAATTTAAAATTTGATTACTGCACGCCATTTTACCCTAGTAGATAAGGGTATGACATTTGTCCACTGGCTTTTTTAAGATGGCTTCCCCCAAATAAAAAAAATGTGCATGATTTTTTTTTTTGATTAAAAAAATGACCAATTTTGGATACCTGAGCGACTATATTCGTCATCAGGGCAATAGGGTTGACATTACTTCTGGCTTCTACGGGTACTAAATTTGTTTTACATAATACTTCATGTGATCTTTTTTTCTGTATTTGTAGCCGTCCGTCAAGGATTATGACTGAATTATACACCAGCATACCAAAGTCGGGCGAGGGCTTGAAACACGCCAGGAATTTGCCGGGCGCTCCACTCACTCACCGATTATCTTGTCTCGTAGGAGGTCGGTATTTTGTACAGAGACGGCTATCTATAATTTGCCATGTTGTTCTATGAAGGGTGACTGGCTAACGTAGAAAAATAGGATGGGTCTCAGTGATGCGAATAATCTATCGGGTGGTAATGAGCTTACTAAAATACCCTTGAAGTTTGTGGGAGTTCTATTAGCTGCACTTTAGAAATGCAAAGTTATTATTTCATTGCACTTATAATCAAACTTCTGTTATGATACTATTATTCAAAACACAAAGTCCATAAAGAGAAACTTTTAATGCGTTATATAATTATTATCCTGTTTAAAAGTTAAAATACTGGTCAATTTGATAATTGGACTTCCACATATAAAATTGAGATTTCCCAATTGGTTTCTTTTTAATGCCGTTTAATGCTTTGATATAACAACGGGGGATCAGTAACGCGTTCCGATTTCATGAACGAAAGAGTAACGTGCTGTTGAAATTTAAAACATATACACATCTTTTATTCTAAATATAAAAAGAGCACTTCTAAAATAATTTTACAGTTGAACGACTTTTACAATTTCCTGAGGCTTGTAACATTTTGTAGATCAACCATGTACCGCAGCAATTTGCCTTAATTAGCTACCGTCATGTTCTAAATTTGACAATTTTTGTAATAGCATTTTTTCCGTATTTGATGGGGATTTTTGTCTACGAAATACAACACATTACGTTAGCGCTACGTCACTTGCTAATAATTATCTTAATGCCCTTGCATAAGTCCATTATTGTTCACCATCCATGCTGTCAAACCTCGCCAAATGTTTTTCAATGCCCCAGGGAACAACAACCATCTCTGCCCCCTGCGAAGTATTTCTATTTTTTCTGTCTAAAAATGACACATAGTGGTCAGGCGAAGTACTACATCCGCGCGACGCGTCTATTACAACGACCACATACCCGGGAATCTGCGTGTGCAAAATGTCATATGCTGGCCTGTACTTTCGGGGGTTCATTGGAAAGATGAATCGCTGCTAGACAGAAGGCGTGACCATTACATTGCATTGGTGTTTCAACGATTTTAAGTTACAAGTAATATTATATAATTTTTTCCTATTCAGCTTTATTGAAATTATTCCTATATTCATAATACTGCGAGAATCAGCCTCGAGAATATCGGATCAAGAAATCTTATTTTACTTACTATAATTTTTAAGGTTATTTCGTGTATTTTTAACTTATCTCATTCTAAAATCTTTAAAGTATCTTTTAAATAATAGAAGTACCAACCTAATACTACTCCATTGGATCAAAAGAGAGCAAGACGCTTGCATGAGGACATTGGTTACTCATATCGGTGAAGTAACTGATTTATGCGCAGTTAATATTGTCTAATTATACCTTTACATACTCTGGGGGATGTCAAGTGCAAAAGTTGCACATTTGATTGAAAATGAATAAAATGTCATCACAATTTCTTTTCCTAAATATCAGTGACCAGTAGATATACACCATGCAGCATTGACTCGAGCAAATAATAGCACTGTTGATATCCAATAAATCCGCTCGGTATGCAGAGGATAAAGCACAACAAATTACTTTTCAACTGTATGCGTAACAAGGCGACAACCCAAGCAAAGATGTCTTCTTCAAAATACATCATACGTATTCTCCATCACAAATATCCCTATATTCCCTTATATTATAAACAGATTTATATATAATATATTTACAACAGTAGAAGAATTCAAAACCTAAAAAGTATGCCTAGATTGCCTCAGCCATTTCACTAATTAAAAATTACACCCCTGCACCAAGTAAGGAAGCCGAGACAGGAACATCTAGCCACTTGAACTGGTTGAAACCATCTTGCGAAATAGGTAACACTCGGAGCTCAAACAACTTACGCAGATTTTATTCCTTCTTCAAAACACTTTCTCTGCTAAAAGATCTCTCGCAAATCACTTAAGAATTCAGAGGTTTTTTCCATTTTCTTCAGATTTCCGATATATTGCATATTAATTCAAATCATATACCTTCTCATTCTACATCCCGTTTCTATCACCCCTACAAAGTCCTGGCAATTTACGTGGTCTAGCCTAAACAAATAAGTAAACAAAATGCTACACTATATAAGACAACTCGATACGACGACGAAAGCAATATGTAGGGCGGTGCCCTCATAATAACAATGGCCCTGTACTTCAAAGGATTTCAGGTGCTCATCACCAGAGCTATTTTGTTTTCATGACGCAAAGCACAAGTTACTCGTCCTCTTTCACGAATAAATAAATCTTATGCTTCTACTGTGCGTTCAATTAACTTTGACCATATATTGCATCATTTTTCCGAAAAGGAAACAAAGATGAACAAAAAATCATGAAAGAAAGTTGTTTGGCAGACTGTGACCTAACATCTTTGTGCGGAAACAAAACTTAACTTACAGTGACTTGCCGCGTAACCACATTTCTTTTCAATTTACCGTGTTGTTAGCATAGGTCGCGTCGCTAGACCCCTTTCTTTTGCATTTTTCTAATTACCTGGTGGTAAATTGAATAGAAATGAGGTCCCGCAATAAGTTATGGACTTGGTTCTGCAAAATAATGTTAGGTCACAGCTTACCAATCAACATATCCACCGTGAGTTTTGTTCACATTAGTTTCTTTTTTCAATAAATGATGAAATATACAGTCAAAATTATTGAACTCACAGTAGAACCTCAAAGTTTATTTTGATCGCGAACGAGGCCAATTCAATCCAAACTGGGTAGACGTTTCATATAGAAGTCCCAAGTACACAAAAGAGTTGTTATTGATTCCGTCCTGCGCTACTGCACAACATCATACAGTGCATGACGGAATCAAAGGCAATACCTCATTTGCGTACTTGAGACTTCTATGTGAAACGTATACCCTAAACTGGGCGGGGATAATTAGTCTATAACGCCTGGCATCTATTTTTATTTTTATTTAATCGTTATTTATTCAGGAAATTCCTTCAATACAAATGTATTGGTCTCCCAGGAAGACCTGATAACAATAATTACAGTAAAACAAGTATACAGAAAAATAAGTTATGGTACATAATCTTACATAACACATATACATGTATATGTGCTATGTAAGATTATGTGCATATATACATACAAATAACACTGTAGCACTTTGAAGATGTAGCAGGTACACACACACACACGCATACACACACATACATACACATACAAATGT
The DNA here is from genome assembly GCA_023653785.1 of Ophioderma brevispina. Classification (NCBI taxonomy): domain Eukaryota; kingdom Metazoa; phylum Echinodermata; class Ophiuroidea; order Amphilepidida; family Ophiodermatidae; genus Ophioderma; species Ophioderma brevispina. Next base: position 142,105 of record JAMKCH010084845.1, read on the forward strand.
ACAAATGCACACATAACACAATGCATGCATGTACACCTACACACCCCCACATATGCATTACCAATCACAGACACACATTTCATATTACATACACATAATGGGATACACATACAGGATATCATATGGTTATGGCACTTTTAAAAGTAAACAAACTCATGGAATCTAATTTACTTCGTGTGTCTTTTGGTAGATTATTCCAGAGTACAGTTGCTCTGTACTGGAATGTTCTTTTACCAGCTTTGTTATTCCATGATGGAATGATCAACATGTTCTGAGCCTGACTACGAGTGCCTTTAGAATGTGTTGCACTGGTAAAAGTAAACAAGAGGAGATATAATCAGGAGCAAAAATGCTTAAGGCATTTAAAAGTTAAAATTAAGGTCTGATAATTCCATCTTCTCCTCAGATTAGTCCAACCAAGGTCTTTCATCATTTTGTCCACCGAGGTTCGAATGTCTGTAGACAAAAGGACACGGGCAAGTCTGTTTTGCAAAATTTGGAGATCATTATGGTGCCCAGTATTGAAATTGGACCAAACAGAACTGCAGTAGTCAAAATGAGGAAAGACCAAGGCTTTGGCAAGCATATTGACTGTAGTATGAGGAAGATAATGCTTAATTCTCCTGATTACGCCAATTCTCTTGGAAACATTTGAACAAACATAGACGATTTGAGGAAGCCGTCATGTTTATTATTTACGCTATCGTTTTGCCACAAGCCCTGTTTAGTCTTTCACACCAACCGATCGATGTTCGGTGGTGAGTCCCGTTCTGGGTAGACGTTTCATATAGAAGTCCCATTGATGCAAATGAGGTATTACAATTGATTCCGTCATGCACTGTATGACGTTGTGCAGTAGTGCTTGACGGAATGAATGGCAATACCTCATTTGCATCAATGGGACTTCTATATGAAACGTCTACCAAGTTCTGACCCGTACGAAAGACCACGTGTCAATTTTAACATTGAAATTAAAAATACAGCTTTAATTCAGCGTTTTTCCTTTAAAATACATAAATCTATCAAAAGTGGCATACATTTGTGTGTAATATTTAGAAAATAAGCGTGGGATTCTTGAGGAATACAGTTTTTAAAATAAAATTAGTAAACTCTTCAAGATACGAAGAAGCGTTACTCGGTACATTGAAAAGTACGTAGATTGCTGAACCGCGCATTAGTGGCTTTCAAATATGACCTTATAGCTCCTTATTACCAGTTGGGCGATCCATCTTTTCACAAGGATGAGGCTTGTGACAGACTGACTGAAGTCACGTAATATATTTCGCTGGCTTCTGTTTCGGTATTGTGTGCGGCGTTAATTTCGTTGTAAATATGGTACATTTGTCGGAATAAATCTGGATTTTTTGCGTCTATGCGTGTAGGAATCAACTTGAAACTTTCAGTATGTAGTTTTGATTGCAACACAAACTATATATGTCGCGGTAAGTCCATACCAAGATGTCACTTTAAGGTTTAAATTGTTTGAATGTGGTCATATTGGCCGACATCTTAAATTTTAACAAACAAAATTGCCAGCTGTGTGTTTTTCTGGTCAAATACATATATCTGATACTTTAATTTAGACTTTTATTATTATGAGATGACATATCCTGTCATAAGGTGATTTTCCGTGGTTTAAAATATTCTTGAGGGGAGAAATTTACCATTGCATTGAATTTTAAGAATGCATATCATACAAATTAAGATGGAATATGCGTTTCATATGTTTTTTTTTTGTTAAATATATCCTCTCCTTACTTAACTTTTAATTTAGATTATTGATTTTAATGACTGTGAAATATATCCAAGCACGTCGTTTTTATGTTTTACACTCACTGGAGCCGCATTTGGTTGCCATCTTGGATACGAAGCAAGCTATTAATACAAATGTGATCGACAGTGGCTCAGGAACCACATTTCGGTTTTTCTTGTAATGGCGATCCCAATTTGCATAAACTGACATCAAAATGTAAGGGACAAAGTTTTTGAATTTTTTCACATAGCTCTCATTTTTCTATACAATTTTTCTAATATATGAAACATTATTCGAATGTGATTTCAGGGTGCACGAAAACGAAATATTCATAATTTAACGGCAAACGCAGGCATTTTGTCACCTATTTCCTAAATGTCGGTTGCTCTAAAAATGTGGTATTCACTGTTTGTTGTTTCGCACTCTATAGGCCACTGTGTTGTAATTTCTGTCCGTATTAATTAATACACACACATCTGGTGACGTCACCCTATTGTTTTTTTTCGCCTCCATTATTTTGGCACGAATGAGCGAAAGGCCAAAAAACAACCACACAAACAAAAACAAACCACGCAAACACGCCATGTACTCAGAAAAGGCGACTGCTTTCGCGAGTTTACGAATGGCTTATGATTGGATACCTTCGCTCCATTCGCGCAAAACTCAAGGAAAAACATACAAAGCAGGTATTACACTATTAGCACATTAGAAATAGATTTGGCGTTGATAAAATCACTGAACATAACGATGGTATACCCATACAACGAGTAAATTTTGATTCGTTCCTTTTTAGTTTGTGTGGTGTGTGTTTTTTTTTTCTAGTGTTATATTAGAATCTCACCAGAATGTACTTTTTTTATTATTTTGCTATGACTTGGAGTATTCAATACATTTTCAACTATATAAATTCTTTGTGTTAAATTTTTTGAAATTGACTTTTTGATTTTTTATCTTGCATGCATGTTTGATCTACTTTTATTTCATGTTTCCTTCCACTTTTGTTTATCGTGTACTTAGGGCCTAAAATATTTTGTTCAGTATTGTGTTTTTAATTTGTCAAATTACAGAAACTTGCCGGTTCTTTGTATCTTTTGTGGGGGGGGGCGTTTTCTTATATGTATTTATTTGTGTTTCCCCTTTTTATTTGATCTAAGCTTCATAATCATAGTATTTTTCTACTGTGACATTTGTGTAAAAGTATATGCATGAATTTCCGTTCTGTTTTCATAGGACATTATGCCGACGTCAATTTCATTTTTTTTTTTCATTTTAAAAAAGGGGACAGTTCTAGGAAGCAGCGCCCCATTTTTAGAACCCTATGAGTTTTGCATTATTTTAAATGCCCTGTCAACATATTCAATCACATAAATGAAGGTGAAAAAAAATAATAAGCTGAATACACCGTCTTTATGTACTAAGATGATAATTTAGTTGTTGGATGTTTGGTCGTGCACGACAGAACAAAACAAAGCATTGCTTTTCTAAGAGCCAATTATTTAAAGGTGGCAACGCAGAGATTTCACATAGGCGTTCCTTAAAAAATCGACAGTACTGATTTTGACCTGATGTAAGGCTTTCCATCAAAAATATCCCCCATCTAAAAGGATTAAGATGAGAAATGTGTCTTTGGTACAAAAATGTTGAAATTTCTAATTTCGTATAGGTGCAAATAGAAATTCCAGCCTATGTTTTATCAATTGAAATATAATAAAATTAAAATCTCTTTTTTATCTCTTTTTTTAAGTCCCTTTCTGTAGCGAAATACAATGGTATAGATATCTTTGAGTATCTAATCTATATGACAATTACTATTTGATATGACGCAATAATTGCGGTGCCTCAAAATATCTCGTTGCACATTTAAGTAATACGGCATGCGCTCTCTAAACAGGTTTTTCTGGTGTACATGTCAAACCATTTTTTGTTTCAATTCTCTGGTTAGGGTTGAGTGTTCGTGAGGTATGTCTTAAATAAAAAAAATGTCTCCTGTAAATTAAAGGGGGGTATCGTCATGATGAAATGAAACTATTTCCCGCGACATTTTTAGTCGGCCACGTTAAATAAATTGAAAAAATTCCTTAACAAAAAGAAGTGTGGTAAAATGCGATTGAAAAAATGTATGCGAGCGTAAAGCGACATATTTTTGGCCTTATAGGAAAAAACGAGACCACGCACTTCACACTATACCAGTCTATTAATCATGGAATATCAAGGGAGAAAAATACACAATACCGATGAAATCTTGTCCCCAAATAGAGCCATTAGTCGAATCAGTATATGCCCGAATTATGATTCTGCAATCGCATGTAAGGATATCTGGGGTATGGATACAGTTATGTACAGATCCTCACCTTCGGGAATCCAGAAATCCCTCCGTTCTGATTTTGGATTCATATCCAGGCACTGCAGGTTTATTTATTTTGAACAACGAACGGAAATCATGGATAATACCAATTAAATATATTACAAGGCAGTCCCTCAAGTTGCAAGTGATTGCATTTAGATTGTAATTCCAAGATACGGGGTTCATTCACTTTGTATTCTCGTTTACAACATTTACCCGGTAATTTCCATCATAGCGGATCTACTCTATATTATCAACAGGGTAAAAAAATTTGAAGTCCAAAAAATGAGAGTCACAAATGTAAATGTACATCCACTCTGTAGAAAACTGTGACAACACATCTACTACCCCGCCACCCTATACCAATGAAATCTGCAGTACGAAATGCTGATGCGGGACTTCGAAAATGCGATCAATATTGAACTAATCTTCATCATTATACAAATAACAAGCATGTTTTGTCCAGTATGCGTTTTTAAAGACTCTTAATTCACACTCATCCTACCAACTTTGAATACATTATCCGGCTTTCAATCGGTAATTGCATTATCTTGTGAATGAGCAAACTAACTTCAAAACCACTCCATTCGTGCCAATAAATTAATGGAGCGAAAAAGCAATAGTGCGTGACGCCAGATGGTGTACGTACGGAGATTACACTCGTAACGCGCACATTCCGTGTCTGAGAATGGCTTCGGGGTTACGCCCCTCGGCCAATTCTAGCCACGAACGGAGAGTAACCCGTGTGTGTAATTATCCTTTACGTAAACAAGGGGGTCCTATATTGTACCCCCAAAATTTTTTGTTTTCGCCGTGGTCCCGCTCTTTAGGCATGAGATATTTTGGTCGAAATCGATTTTCGCAGTATCGTAATTCGTCTGAATTTTAAAATCGCTTCTTTTCATATACCCCAAAAAAAAAAAAAACACATTAAAATCGGCCAAGTTCGTCTTATGAGTATGGGAACCCCCTAGGCCACCAAAGGGGAAGTCAGCTGAGAATATTTTTAAAAATCAAGACCCATAAACCAATGTTTATGCTGATATATGTCCACACATTCATGTGAGTAAACAAGATTATTAACATCGAAAACATGAACCACTTTATGTGCTGAAAAGACATGATTTCATTTCATGACGTTGTCTAAACCGTTACTGTACTCACTGTCTGGAAAAGTGAAGGGCATTTTGCAAACACTCGTAAATAAAATCTGTAAAAAATGGAAAGGGGCGCCCCAAGGGAGCTGAGTCTTGTTTTGGGTTGTTCTATGTGTTGCAAGAAATACTTGGGTAAATGTAAGGAAAGAACGGTAAATTAGACCACAAATCAGATGAATACGTGGGAAGTTTTATGCAACTTGCTTAGCTACAAACGTGTTTAAATAAGTATAAAAAATGGGCATTATATATGAAATACAAGAATATAGATGAATAGTTTAGGTGTTGTGAAATTTGCCAATTTCGTATAGGAGGGCCAAATACCAAATTAGTCGCTATATAGGTGCAAAATATATGAAATTAGAAAGCTTGATTTTTGTAAGCCAACTACAAGGTAAAAATTGTTTAAGTGTCGGAAACCATATGAAATTATACTAAGGCACTATGGGTTGTTTGTAATCTTTTGTTGCACTTCATAAGAAATTGGAAATGGTTATATCAGCATGTTAGGAGGGGATCTGTTTATTGTAGGCTATGTTCGGCAAAACTGTATGCAGAGAAAAAAAGAACAGCTGATGGCTGTTGGATTTTGTGAGTGCCTTTGTGGTGGTACAATTTTTTTTTTTGGGATTAAGGTTAAATGACATTTCACCTTGATAGTGACCTTGACTTCAGAAAACACAGAGAGTGTGCTTGTAAACCATACATGGAGTTTGGTTTAATTGAAAATTAGCATATTTTCAACCAAGAGGCAATGTGACATTTTCAGCTTATTTTAACAACGTTGACTTCACAAGACATTTGAATGGTATGAGGCTTTTGACATTATAACAAATGAGGTATCCATTGTTGCACCTTGTTAGTCGTCCATAAAAAGTATGAGGATATTACAGGGAATGTGAAACCCCTTTTTTTTTTCTGAATTGACAAAAATAAACAGACATGAACAACAGACAGCAGAACAGGGATGAAGTGATCTTGACACGTGTTTCTATTTTTAGGGCAGGCGACACACAGCTGTTTGGGCCCATGCAAATCGTCCTTATTTTTAGAACAAATCTAAGTAATGGTAACACAATTTTGACAACTGATATAAGTAGTATAGGTACATGCAAGAGCTATTATCTCTGCAAAAATCAGACAAATCCATTGCGGGAATCTTGCCATATAGGCCTACAGATGTCATGATTTGTACGTGATAGCGCCCTCTATATGCCCATTCTCCCTAGAAAGACATGGAAAACTAGATTTTGAAGACAAACCATATTTGCTTGCAATGAAATTTCGTAAAATTTACACAGGATGTACTTAATAGAGTAAATAATCCAAATCAGTTGTCAAAAGTGTGTCGCCAGCGCAGCGATAATTTGTGTTTTATTCTGGTTTTTGCATAATAAATAAGACTTTCAAACAGCTGTGGACACAAGATTTGGGATAATATGCAGATGTTAACCATAAGAATGTATTGAGTTGCTAAATGAAGATTTGAAAAGAAATTAAATGCAAGCTTAAATTAACATTTGTGGAGTTTTTGGTGTCTATTAGTAAGTTGAAGTCTTTTAAATGAATACATATAGTGCTAAGTGTATATTTTAATTAGTATTTTAATAATACCACGCCATATCTTTCCTGAACAAACTCCTTGCTTTTCACAATTTTATCAACGTGTATTTTTGTGTATTTTAGTTGCATTTGTTATTATTTTTTACATTTATTTTTGTTTATTAACTTTTGTTATTAATAATTTTTGTTTTTATCTGCTTATATTATTTTATGTATTTTTAAATAATTTTAATATTGTTTTTCTTTTAAATTCTTATTTGTTTGCGTCTTTTCTTTTTTATTTGTCTTTTAGCGTTTTCTTGTTTTCACTTGTTGTTCAATTGTTAATTTTTTTGAATTTTTATTTTGTATTTCATTTATATTTAAATTTATTTTCTTTTGTTTCCATTATAATTTTGTTTTATTATTATTAGTTTATCAACTTATCTTTATTTTTTATTATTTTAAAGATTTTTATTCTTATTAGTTCATTTTTATTTTAGCACATTGTTTATTGGTGTATTTTCATTTAGTTGCATTTGTTATTATTTTTTACATTTATTTTTGTTCATTAACTTTTGTTATTAATTTAAAATCTCATTTGTTATTTGTCTTTTCTTTTTTATTTGTGATTTAGCGTTTTTCTTTTTTTTTCACTCATTGTTCAATTGTTAATTCTTTTGAATTTTTATTTTGTATTTTATTTATGTTTAAATTTATTTTCTTTTGTTTTCCATTGTAATTTTGTTTCATTATTATTATTTTTCATTTTGGTCTACTTATTCCCAACTTCGTGATTCAATTTAAGCTGTGTAGGTTGTTAAAAAAAGAAGAAAAAGGGAGAAAAAAGCAAAACAAAGGCACATCTTTCCTGGTAACAAACAGCTCAAACAAGAACAAAACTAAATAACAACAATAAAAATCAAACTTCTGACCGATTTCGAACCCTGGACCAACGGGGGGAAAATAGTACGTGTGAGTAAGTACCTTAGACCGCTGGGCCACACAGGACCTTGCTAAATTTTGGTGTAATCTGCTCAATTGGTCACAAGGTGATGGAAGACACAGCGAGGTCACAATTGACATGACCCAATATGGCGTATTGCGTGGAGGATGCCATTATACAGCGTTTTGAAATATATTCCTTAAATTTCGCAAGGAAAATGAAGAACTTTTGAATGGAGAGAGCAATCGCTAAAAAACAGGACACGTACTTACCGGACCGCCGTAACAGCTTCCAAAGCCAAGCTAATAGGTGCGCCAGTCGGCGCCCCTAAAAATACAGAATTTCCTAAAACTGTAAGTTGTTTTAGCGTAAAACAACTCGGCTACGCCTCGTCGTTCTACTTAAAATAAATGCTGTCGCCCGTGTGATATGACACGATAGATACACGACAGAGGCTAAATATTCTTAAATCTCAACATTTTAATTCCTCTCGATCTCTGCTTATCCTTTTAATAATCATTATATTTTTAACCATTTTAGTTAATCAAATTTATCTAATTATTCTATTGCTTTAAAAGCGATCATGGCAAAAAATTCTTATTATATGTGTTGCAATGCTTTGTGGGTATTGACTGATCTGGCAGGTTATTAGCGGATTAGAAAGTATTCAGATTTGGCTGGGGACAAGAATCACCAAATACCCCTTCAATGTCCTTAACTTTCAAATACCTACTTTTTCAAACACTAGAATGACAATCACATAACATTGTAGCCTCTTTATCTCTTTCAAAAGATAATGATTCTGAAGCTACGAAAATAGCACTAATTCTGTTTAGCCAATTCTTTTAATTTGTATTACATGTCATGAATTATTTTCTATTTTATATTTCTTGTTAGGGAATTGTAACACGTATACAACCATGCAGAAAACGCATTTTCCATATGCTGCACATGTTAAGACCTCTAAGACATTAATATTATTTAGCGGAAGAAAAATTGAAAACAATGATTTTGTGCGTGCCAATTTGGATCGTAAAGTAGTCATTATGTTGATGCACTAAAATTCTACAAAAATGGCTTTCATGAGTTTAGAATAGGCCACATTCATTATAAGTCCACGTATATGTGTAGCCACCACAGGTCAAAGGTCACTTATATATGGAATATTTATTTTATGAATCCTCTCGTTAGTGGATAAGGTGGAGGGGGCTGCAGAGAGTCTGTAGCCCCTCCACCTAATCTGTCAGAGACGCTACCCGTATTAATTACTGATTAACATTGCACCGATTTTGATTTTTTTTTCACCGCAAGAAGCGTGTTCCAAAGTTTAAAAATTATACAAATGCACTATACAAATGCGCCTGCATTAATAGTATTATTATTATCATTCTTGTTAATATTAGTATTGTTAATATTAGTATTGTTATTGTTATTATTATTATTATAATGATTATTATTAGTATTATTATTATTATTAGGCTATCCCGTACGTTAGGGCAAAATTTCAATTGGATTCTCTTTAATGCATTTATTATTTTTTTTTTACAATTTTCTGCTGAACTTTTGTCATTAGTTTTTATTTCATATTATTATTATTATTATGCTATCCCCTACGTTAGGGCAAAATTTCAATTGGATTCTCTTTATTGCATTCATTATTTTTTTTTTACAATTTTCTGCTGAACTTTTGTCATTAGTTTTTATTTCATACTGATTTGAATGGAAATGTTGAAGGATGAAGAAATTAGAACAAATGAATAGATTTGAATGAAAAAAAAATCAACCTGATTGTAGTAAACTCTAAAACTACCTATTCAAAATGACAAGTTAGCTTGTCCGAGGGGCGCTTAATAGAATTATATTCAAATTGTCAAAAGGTCAAATGGAAATTCAAAGACTTGCAACAAAAATGTATTTCATATATGTGCAGCTGGCAAAGGGAAACAAGACCTCTATTTTTCTAATTTTTGCTAGGTCATATGGTAAATTGCCCTTTGACCATTGACAATTTTAGTAAAATTCTATTAAGTGCTTCTCGGACAAGATACCATGTCTTTTCGAGGCAGTTTTTAGTGTGTATGTGTTCATTTTATTATGCTTGAATATTTATCTTGCTCTATTATTTTCTCTTTAGGCCGCTCAAGTCCAAAGTGCTACACTGACAGTTAATACAGTGTTATCTATACTAAGTATTTGTAGCTTGAGTTTCTCAAGAATGATAAAACGTGTAAAATATTTGTATTTTCTTTAGTTGTTCAGAAAAGATGCAATGTTATCTCTATGGACGCGGTATTTATTCTTGGAATCAGAATTTATTTAGGAGTAAGTTATCCTTGGAATTCCATTCTTATCTTTTCGCATGAAAGCCGAGGAAATAACATCAGTCATATAATTCAAATTCTATACATAATCCTGTATATAGGTATGTGTTATCATAAAACGTACTAAATGACTGATAGTGGTTAGTTTTGCTGACTAACAGAGCTTCTGATACTAATCATATGGCGTAGATGACCAATTAGTCAATAAGAAAATAACGCGCATTTCTTGATTTTAGTAACTTCCCTTTTGGTTTCTTGTAACAATTCAATAGATATTCTAAAACAAAATTATTTTCAAAACTTCGGTTCGTTAGATGTGGTCCATTTTCATATTATGTTGGTATCGCAGTATCCAAACGCTACTGCATTATGACTGGACCAAAATGACCAAAAATATGAGTTTTTTGAAGAGAAGATTAAATCGCCACGCAAGATAAGACAAACATAGAGTAGGTCAACGATTCATTATTTATGATATTAACCCTCGTCTTACCCACCCTACTGAACTTCGCTCCGGTGCGCTAAAATGCTCAAAACTTTCGCAAAAAGCTTCTAGGTAATCGTTCTCTCATCCTTTCCGGTCATGAAGGTAGCACCTTTACCGGGGTTAGGGTATGCCATCAAAGTCGAAGGGTAAGGGGTGGTTGCCACCCAAGGATATTTTATGGTGCAATTTTGAAAATATCATGCACAGTATAGCTCTTAAACTCCATGTTTATGTACAACTAGCCAATTGCCACCATTTAGAGCGGAAAACCGCATGAGCATCCAATATTCCTACGATTTTAAGCGCAAAATTGGTTTTCGCCTATTTTCTGTGGAAAATGCCAATTTTGCCGACTCGCGGACTTGATGACGTCATTGTGATATGTTGGTACTTATTTGGTATCAATGGAAAGAGGAGGACCATAGCTATCCACTGGTATCAAAATCATAAGCATCGGGTGCTTTATAACGAATTCTGGGGAGTGGTAACCAGCCCCCCCCTTCCTTGGTAAACCGTGTTACACAAAAAGGCTTGGCAAGACGAGGGTTAAGAACATCTAACTTTTTAAGCAGGTCGGACGAAATGCATTTTAGATTTGTAAATTCAACATTACATCTAACCATTGATAAAATGTCACAAAAATCACATAAGAAATACTGATCTCCAAAGAATTCCCTTTGCACGAGTTTATTTTAATCTTAAACTTAAATGCACTATCAGTGATTTGTTAAATCAGAAAATTGTAAAGATTATAAAAAAATCAGATTTTTACATGTTTGTAACGAGTACAGGTATCCTAACCGACCCTGCAAGTGATACGACTGAAAGCAACCTAATAAGGACAAATCGGATATTTTAGTCATTACTGTCCGTACGGACACTTACTACAACACGTAACTGAATGGCGATCCATATCTCCGAACACTACTGTTTTCTTCCATTTCTAGCACTCTTTCAGTACCAAAAAATAACTTACGAGAATTCTACAGACTTATCCCTCATTTTAAGTTAATCTTGCAAATTTCAAATATTTTTACTCTTTCGTGAGAATCACTTATAGTGTCTTTAATCTTAAATAAAACACATTTACTGTAAAATCATTTTCCTGTAATGTTTGGTTAAAACCCCGAATAAAAATATTTATGTATTGCATATCCAGTATAATTTATTGGAAGCTAAAATATTATTTGTTCTTGTTAATTGTTTCAAACCCATTAAAATATGATTACTCTTACTTACTAATTACTTGAACTCAGGTGAACTATTATGAATTGACCACTCAAATCAATTTTAATTACAAGAATCTCACTTTTAATTTAATACCTTTTGATCTCATTTTATAGAAACCTCGCTCCCTGTTAACATCACATCACTTTTATCGTATTGCTGGAAGTATTAATGGCATGCGTGTCTTAAAGGCGCGACGAGAGATTTTGAGGGACCTAAATATTGTGTCATAATAGTAATTTCATATTAGACACTCAATAGATTTCTTACCTTGTAATTTGCTACAGAAATGTCTTAAAATGATTTTGATTTGCTAATATTTCAATATAAAACATATAGCTGAATTTCGTATTTGCTCCTATATTAGAAATCTCACAATTTTTGAACCAAAGAAATATTTTTCAGCTTAATCCTTTCAGATGGAGATAGTTTTGATGAAAAGCTTTACATCAGGGCAAATATCAGTACTTTCGATTTTTTACGGACACCTGTACCTGATATGTAAAACCTCTCGTTGCACTTTTAACCCTAATTGTACACTGTTAAAAAAATGTCCGTAAATTTACGGAAATTTCTGGCAGCAGTATTTCCAGTCATTTTTAGGGTAAATTTACAGAAATTTCTGTCAATTAACGGAACTTTGACAGTAATTTTACAGAAATTTGTCTCATATTATGGAAAAAAATATGTATTTTAACAGAATTTTTCCGTAATTTAAAATTACGGAACCAAAAAAAAAAGTCCGGAAATATTGCTGCCAGAAATTTTTTTTTTTTTTTTTTTTTTACAACACGTAACTGAATGGCGATCCATATCTCCGAACACTACTGTTTTCTTCCATTTCTAGCACTCTTTCAGTACCAAAAAATAACTTACGAGAATTCTACAGACTTATCCCTCATTTTAAGTTAATCTTGCAAATTTCAAATATTTTTACTCTTTCGTGAGAATCACTTATAGTGTCTTTAATCTTAAATAAAACACATTTACTGTAAAATCATTTTCCTGTAATTTTTGGTTAAAACCCCGAATAAAAATATTTATGTATTGCATATCCAGTATAATTTATTGGAAGCTAAAATATTATTTGTTCTTGTTAATTGTTTCAAACCCATTAAAATATGATTACTCTTACTTACTAATTACTTGAACTCAGGTGAACTATTATGAATTGACCACTCAAATCAATTTTAATTACAAGAATCTCACTTTTAATTTAATGCCTTTTGATCTCATTTTATAGAAACCTCGCTCCCTGTTAACATCACAGCAAGGCCACTTTTATCGTATTGCTGGAAGTATTAATGGCATGCGTGTCTTAAAGGCGCGACGAGAGATTTTGAGGGACCCAAATATTGTGTCATAATAGTAATTTCATATTAGACACTCAATAGATTTCTTACCTTGTAATTTGCTACAGAAATGTCTTAAAAGAGAGAAAAAAAGGTGATTTTGATTTGCTAATATTTCAATATAGAACATATAGCTGAATTTCGTATTTGCTCCTATATTAGAAATCTCACAATTTTTGTACCAAAGAAATATTTTTCAGCTTAATCCTTTCAGATGGAGATAGTTTTGATGAAAAGCTTTACATCAGGGCAAATATCAGTACTTTCGATTTTTTACGGACACCTGTACCTGATATGTAAAACCTCTCGTTGCACCTTTAACCCTAATTGTAAGGCAAACTCTTATTAACTAATGATAAAGACCGATAATGTGTTACTAATGAAAATGAATTATTTTCCACCCAAGGCAAATGAATTGAAGTAGTTGACTTAAATATTAAGTGCTTTTAACAATAATGTATAACAATATCTGCTCGAACTTGCAACTACACTTAACGTGCTTGATGACCCCGCCCCCAACATAGAGTGGTGGTGTTATATTACAAGATTGGCCTTAAAGTGTAAAGTCCGGAGGGTCAATCTTCAATTGATTTATCTACAGACAGAATAAGGATTTAAAAAAAGTAATAATAATGTTAAATACCTGCCAAGGTTAGTCCTAGATCTGTTTTGAGGGGTTTGTTAACATATTATGCGTATTTGTCTTCTTTTTATTTTACATTTTTAATTTTAATTGAGTAAATATATTTTTTTTTTCATCTGTTTTCTCTCCTTTCTTGTTGACATTTTGTCATGTAAAAAAAATCTTATGTTACTCCTGCAGTTACTTTTGACTCATGTATATCAGATATTTTTTTTTTTCACTTTAGCATGGATCACAGACAGACTCTTTTATCGTTTATTTCCATTCTCAAAATGACTAAAATTAACGCTCTAAATTACAAAAATAAACATTTACCATTATGGTATTTGTTTTGTACTCTCTCAGGCCACAAAACGTATGTCTCAGCTTCATTTGGCTAAAAAGAGCTATATTATGTGTTTTCTAAACAAAACTAAGATTTTTTTAAAAAATTGCGCCGTGATGTTTTTTAGTAATATGCAATATGTGCCACTCCAATGTACCCTTCTATTTTCAAGACATAAAACAAACTTCACACAATGAAAAAAAACATAATATAGAGTCCAAAAAGTTCAACTTCTATTTTTTTAATTTGTATGGTTCCATGTCTTTATATTCGGAAATCTAGTATTTAAAAAAAAAATAAAGTTCACCTGCGTGGACTTGAACCGTGAATTGTATTGGTCCTCCAACCAGTGAATGTCATATCGCACTTTTCTCGCACTGAAGACAAAAGGGTTCGATTGAAGGAAGAAAAGTGTTGTCTCTAGATTCATCGGTCAATATATACAGAATGTTTGTATCACTAATGTCACTCAAACTCTACATATGTAACCACAATGATGCCTTTTTCAATATTGTTTTTCTCCAAACAATATTGTTTTTCTTATCTATTTACTTTAAGTAACACTTTTAAAAACTATTTTGAATAAAATCTTTCATTCAATTATGCTGTTTTCTCTAAAATTAACGGAATTTCATTATTTTTTTGCAATTTTAATCCAACTAAGACTACTGTTTGATGTTTTTATTTTGAAAAAGTACCAATTGTTTATTTCGGCACTTTAATTAACTCAAAAAAATTATAATTCGCACTGCATGACTCCTACCCAATTACCCTTTATATGGCGTCATATCGCCAAAAGACGTCTACTTTTAAATTGCTGGCCCTCATCCCCGTCAATTCAAATGTTGAGAACCCCCTCCACTGAGCCTATGTATTAAATTTTTGATACTATTTCTGTCTGTGTCTATATCATGTGAAGGTATGTATCGGGTGTATATCCTTTTAAATCCTAAAAAGACAATTTTTGTCACTCTTCAGAAATCACAGAGCGGACCCCTGCTTTGTATTTACGGGGAAAGTGCTCCTCTAACGACACAGATACCGCTACCTCCCTTTTTGCGGGGATCGTCATGCTGCTAGGTATTTTCCTTTAGGGAGTAAGGGATATGGGGATACGTTTTCATTCATTATTCATAACATACATTACATGATATGACGTATCTAGCGGCCGCAGCCGAGATGCTGTTCGCATAGTGCCAAATGTCTATGCCCGTCATTAAGTTGGGGATGTCAGATGGATCCTGCTGGATGTTTCGAACAATCACATAACAATGTAGCCTGTTTTGACACGGTAACTTCCAACATGTGACGTCTGAGACTACTTGATCAATCGCACGATGACAGTGACCAGCAAATCGTGCACGGCGTTTGGCAACAGAAGAGCTCAGAAGATGAAATTGGAGGGATATCTCCATATATCTGTGCTTTGGTCATGTGCTCACGCCAGGATATGTTTTGTACTCGCATAAGAAGCCTGGGGTAGGTGCCATCCAGTCTATCCTGTAGCTCTTTCTTCATGGTCCAGGTCTCAGATGAATATAACAGGACACTCTCTATACCGGCTCTAAAGAACTTCACCTTGGTTGAATTGGATATACCAGATTGCCATAAGTGGTGCAGTTTATTGCAGGCATTGCAAGCTTGTCCTTTACGTGACAGGAAGACTTTCTTGCTGTCGGCAACATAGGACCCTAGGTAGGCCCTACTTGAAGTCCCTAACCTATTTGAGTTGGGTACCATCTGAAGTGCAGACATGTTGATGATCATCTTCCTCGTTGACGGTCATCTTCTTGCCATTTAGATGTAGGCCGACTTTGTCTGCAGCACTCTCAAGTGATGTTAGTAGATCTTATCATCACATATTATATCAGATCGGCTGTTAGAGCCAGATCATCTACGTAGTCAAGTTTTGTGAGCAGTGGCGTAATTATTTTTTGACATGGGGGAATGGGGTTGATGAAAAATTATGAATGAAATAAGGTTTGCCGACAAGATCCGTTACTTTGTAAAGAGATAGGGAGCAAGGGTATCTCCTTGGAGGATTCCAGTAGTTGTTAGGAACTCCTTTGTGGGCCCATCCATGGTCTGCCCAAGTTATCATACATGATGGCAATTGCCTTGGCAGTCTCATCTGGAACACCGTAGGTGGCGAGAATGTGCAGCATTACATCGCTGTTTACACTGTCAAAGGCCTTGGAGAAGTCTACAAACACGACACCATGACATTACATGATGATGCCGCGTGATGTATGTATGTATGCGTGTATGAATAGCTGGATGAGTAGGCTTATAGTGTGTGTGTGTGTATTTGAGGATAAACATTTGTATGTGTGTATGTTTATACGTATGTGTATGTATGTGTAAATGTGTTTCCATGTAGGCCTACCGATCGGGTTGGTCCGATTCAACGACCTTATAGGGATTCAGCAATGGAATCCCAAGTTTGCATGTGTTGCATACCAAAATAAAGCAAAACAATCAAGAAAAACAATGGTGCAGGTTTCCATCAACAAAGTGAAAGAGTTAGTTTGCGTGTGGTGTGTGTGTGTGTGTGTGTGTGTTCGTGTGGGTGTGTGTGTGTGCGCGCGGGTGTGTGTGTGTGTGTTTATGGAGGGCATACCTACATTACAAATGTGTATGTGCGTGCTTGAATGCATAGTAATGCATAAGTATGCATGTGTAAGTATATACATTTGCATATGTATATTCAAAAATATAGTTGACAAATTAAGGAAAAGAAAAGCAAATAGGGTCTATAACTTGTTTTCGAATTACATGCATTTTAAAAGATATCTTCGAAAAAAATATGAATACACATAACGTTTGTTCATTTTCTTTGGTAAATATTTTGCTAAAAAGTCTTCCATGAGCAAAGATATTTTTACAATAATAGTACATTTTATGAAAGAAATGAAACACTGATACGCACTCGAGGGCGATAATGTTAAATACGCTGAAATAATCTCATGGTTAAGCTTCTTCCCCTAAAATAGAGGGAATGATAAGGGATTTTTTCCAATTTTATAAGTTTATAAATACGTGCAGATCATGGTAATTTCAAACCAATAAGTACACACACTGGCCAAAAGTATTGCAACATACAGAAAAGCAATTTATATTTTTAAAAAAATGATTTCAAATTGTACCAAGAGTTTCTGACTACGTATTACGTAATTGTTGTCAAAGTTGTAATTTTCAATCAGATGACAATCAAATCAAACGTTTTTTCACCTTCATGGATTCTGGGGAATAATATCTGTATGAAAAACACAACTTTGGAATTTAATACATTTTGTGTGGTCAAGAATCCATGATGTAATTATAAATCAATTGGTGATTATGAATTTCGTTTTTAGCATGTTGCAATATTTTTGGTCAGTGTGTGTACTATCTACCCTCTAAAGTCATTAGATAAAAAAATCTATTGTTATGGGGGCAATCTGAAAATCTGGAAATAGACTAAAATGATTAATCTACGAAGCTGTTGATTTAAAGTAAAAGTTAATCCGAGTTTAGATTAAAAAAATCATCTAAATTGATTAAATATCATTTAAATCAATCTATATTATTAAACATTTTTAATCTAATTAATAGGTTAATCATTTTTAAATCTATTTTCAGATTTATCCCCATAACAATCTAATAGATTAGTTTTTGGGTCGTCTGCAAGAATTGCAGAAGGCACACATGGATTACTCTGGTCGTATGTCTGTGTGTGTATGTGTCTGTGTGTCTGTAGTTAAAATGTTAACCCTTAATTTATTGCATGATGTATGAGTTCCGTAAGGGCTACGGTAATGTAACTTGGTGGAAAGGAAGAGGACGGTGTGGGGTGACATGTTGGTAACCTCATGTGACCTTGGTGACTTCATGTGACCTTTGGCCCCATTCACAAACCGATACGGCAGACGACACTCGCGGTCCGCGATGTATAAATCTAAGGAATTTAGAGAGTACCTATTATTTACAATGAAACTTATTCGCTGATATTCTGAAAGGGAGACTAACTTTAGACCTGGGTTTAAACCAGGGTTAGTCCTACAAGAGGGTCCCTTTTTTCCTTTCAAAATACTGTGAAAGTTAAATGTAACGGGTGAGAAAATTCCTCATGGATGGGCTGGGACAGCCCATCCATGAGGAATTTTCTCACCAGTTACAGCACACTTTTAGAGTATGTTGTAAGAAAAAAAGGTCCCCTCTTGTAGGACTAACCCTGGTTTAAACCCAGGTCTAAAGTTAGACTCCCTTTCAGAATACCAACCATTATGATTTTTAGCCAATCAGCAACATGGTAAGAATAGTGGTAGGGTTGAAGAGGGTTGAGCTAAAATATTTGAAAGCTGCATTTCAATTGGTTATTAAAATTAATATATGATAATTAGCCATCAAAATGGTGTATTGAAGGCAAGTAGTGCTCCGGGGAAACAGTCAACTCAAATCTGTGGGCACTGCCAAAAGTTACATGTAATATTGACTTTCAAAATACTATGAAAGAAATGTCACTAATAATAAGCAGAATCTTAAAATAAATTCAGATAAAACGATGCAACAGTGTGGTCTGTTTTTAAACTCGCTTAAATCTAAAATGTTAGTAATTAATAGCAATAATGAATAAATTGAAATGAAATACTAGCAAAACCTCAAATTTTGATGAAATGACCCTGATTGCCAAAAAAGATTATTTTGTTTCGTTTAAATCAATGGCCATGAGCAAATTCTTAGCATGTTGTTTTCCATCGACCGCTGTGCACGTACATTCGTTTATTTTTAACTCTGCATTAAAATAGTTCTAAAGGTTAATTTTAAATTGGTAATTTTCGAAATAAAACTGCCACTTTCATTGTAGACGAAGAAACAGAGGAAATATAATATCACACTTACCTAGGAAGTCCACATGTCACTGATATCAAAAAAGAAGAAAAGAAAACAGGCCCAGAATCACTGGTAAATCTGTAGCTGGAGAGGTATACAGCAAAACCTCAGCGTACAACCCGGTAGAATTCCGTACGAATTCCACTTCGCAGGAGCACCGCGCATGCGGGAGGGGATGCTAATTTACCAAATAAGGCGACTGCCCCTTTGATACTTTTGAAGAGTTTTTTTAGTGCGCAACTTTTAAGGGCATGTCAGTAGATGGCGCTGTTTGTAGTCAGTGTTGATAGTTTGGGTGCTATAGTTGGGCGTTGAAAATTACCAGAAATTGGCACAACATAAAAATGATATTGAATACAAGTTAAAAAGAGAAACAAAATTTCTCAATTTCTCGTAATAACGTTGGTTCATTGGTTCTCTGTCAATCTAGTGCGCTCTATTCACATTTGATGTCTTCCCTCATTGAATGACACAGCTTAGTTTATTGAGAAAGATACGCACAATGCTAAAATAAATCAATAAATACCATAAGTTATCATTTTTTTCTTTTAAAACTTCATAGAGGTAATTTATTAACACACTTGAACGTTAAAAACATAACAAATCGAAACTACTACTAATAAAGTATATCTATACGAATACAGTACAAAAGTAGTGATTGCACATGAAAATAAGTATGTCATATTTTACGTTAAGTGTTAAAGTGAGGGATAAATTAGTACTTGTTACCATCATGTTAAGGATGTGCCCACACTTTTAATGATTGTGCATATGCGCGAGTATGCTTGTTTGTACGACTGTTCACCATACAACTTCTTAGAGTCATGTGTAAAATAACAAATCCGTGTATGTAAAACATATAAGCGATTTATCATTATATAGATACTTTTAATCCCACACCAATGTTTTTTCTATTTTCTTTAACTACAATTTTGTGTACTGCGCGCGAAGGCAAAAGACTTCGTAATGAGTGCTGGAAGATGTGAATGAATTGAATCTCGTAATACAAACGAGAGAGTAGATGCATGCACAATACGGACGTACACATGCGCACATAGATGGCATACCCTCCCAATACACGACACCAACACCTAAATATGTATAGGCTGCTCTATAATTTAATACTCATTTAAAAAGATAACATCCATTAACTAAGCCACGTAAAAAAATTGTAAAATCGATCGACCCGGGTCGATCGAAGACATTGATATTGCAGATGGTGACTGACTCTTTGTTCCTTGCTTTACGTTCTGGGTTGTATTATAATTATATAGGAAAAACATGGTTGACGTTATTTACGTCCACATACCCTCCACGAGACATTTAACCCACCCAGCTGACAATCGGACGTTTTATGACCGTTCTAAAACGTTCCAAGTGGGGGGGGGGTTCTTTGGACGGTTCGTAAAAAACGTTTTTGGGAACGTTTTTTTTTGTGGAAGGTTTGGACGTCCATAAAGCGTGTTATTGGACGTTTTTAAAAACGTTTTTAGACGTGATAAAAACCAAATAAAAACCTTTTAAAACCCCGTTTCTAAAAACGTTATGAGACGTCCAAAACATATGATTAATTTGCTAATTAAACGCTGTTAATAATAAAAATTAAAGAGAAAAAAAGTAATCGGTACTATATCGGAGGCGGTATATTGCACGGAAAACTATAATATAAGCATATTAACAAAAGTTCATTTGACAGACAAACCCAGATAGCAAGACTACATGGGGCGACATTGGAATGTACATGTTAAAATCGTTGGCAATACAACGCTGGCCTAACCTTGCAAGACGAAGTGGGCCAATGTCGGGCGAATCATCGGATCCCGGTCGCGGTCAGCAAGCCACTCGTCGGACCAACGTTGGGGTGACAGTGAATTTTACATTTGTTACAACTTTGTTGGCAATACAACGCTTGCCCAAACCTTGGACCAATATTGTGAATATGTGGGCGGTTGTCTTTGGGGACCATTCATATATTCCTATGAAAATATTTGATTATATTATCATTTCTTCGTCTACTGAGCTGCTCTATGCAAATGTTCTTTACTTAGGTAATGAATGCAATTGATTTCTAATTTAACACAGAAATGGATGTTTATGGCTTCAAAAAGCTAATATGAGAGAGTATGTTCATGTTATTGATAACACCTCGAATACACATTTCTTCAGCTAACCCTTTTAACATGTCCATTTTCTTTACTTAATGTAAATAACCTTGAGTTGATAAGACAAAATTTCTCCCTACATTAGTCAAAAGTAGGGATGGAATGTCATGACCACTCCCTCCCTCCCTTCCTACAAAAATAATGATTAAAAATTTAAGAGATAATAACTGTTCGTTTAATAAGTATAAAGGTTGGCAAGAAATTAGTAGGAAATTAGTACCGTGGCTCGACATTGGCCTGATATTGGCCCAATGGCATTTTTTCATTTGCTCGGACATTGGTCCTAAGTTGCCCAATGGACAGAGTGGACCCAACGTTGGCCAATTGGACAAAACAAACGTCGGGCCCATGTCGTTTGCCAACATTAGCCCAATGCCCACGGGGGGCGAGAATGTCATTGGGACCGAATTGCCCAACATTTTATTGGTATTGAAATTACTCACTTACCTGTATTGGGAATTGAACTTGGGACCTTTAGCATGGACGACCAAACACTTAACCACTGCACCAGCTAGACGACTCAAATATGAAGGGTGAATTTCTATTGATCTAGGCTGGACGTATGTAGCAGAAAGCGGTTGAGAATCTTTTTTTTTCAAAAGTGAGTGACCTATTTAAGTAACCCATTCATTACCACTGGTGAAATTTATACACCATCTGTGATGAAAGAATAAATGCACGTTGATAAATAATGCCACTGGCTTACTTTTTAAAAGAAACAAATAGACTACAGTGGTGTTTAAGAAAGAATATAACCAACCTAGCTATTGGTGACCATAAATTAATTACAAAGATTTATTTAACAAAATAATACAATTAAATTTCAAAAAGAAGCAAAAAATAAAAAAAATAAACCATTTATTTTTTTCAATTATTTTAAGTTAAACCAGCACTCGATTTGGTCAGTTAGTTTTGAAGAAATACGCGATTATGTACCACATGTCAATGGACACTTCCTTCCCAAGTTTTGTAATATATTAAGTGAGTTCCGACAGAACTGGCGAGAAATAATCAATACTTCCTTTCTTTTCTTGTTCATTTTATTCTTAAAACAAAATAAGCTTACTAAATGATATTTTGCACAGGTTCAACAAAATATTGCACAACCATAAATTGACATATTTTCTTTTCACTAAAAATTGAAAGAAATGTCAGCGACAATCTTTCTTCCTTTGTGACACATTTAAGTTAAGCGGGTAAAATTATCCTGTTAAAGCCTGATCTGTGGATGTGTGGGGCCACATTGTACGTCTGCAAAATTTTGGGTGGGGTTTAGACGACGACTCCGTCTGATGGCTGCAAGTTTCGGCGGGTTCTCTGCCTTCCACAGCTTGGACTCTTTTTTCAATTTTGACCTTGTACCCGTTTCAAGGTACTTCTTAAACAATGTTCCTGATTGTCTTCTTGCAAGGAGGGAGTTCGGTGGAATATAAATTCCTGCATGACAAGAGTAATGTTATGACCAGCTTCGGCATACATCTGAAACCACAAACGCCCTTTGTATGGGGCGACAAATGTGGACCCAACATCGTGTTCATTCCAGTACTCATATAACATGGTATAGATAAAACGCGTGAATTTGATTGCACTAAATATGCCTTTATTATTTAAATGTAGAATCCACAATGTTATTGGAATAAGAATTTTAATTAAAATTTTGAATAAAAAATCTTGGAATATCATCTATTGTTCAGTTTATCCACCGGTTAAAAGAGTATTGATTAAACTTCTCAATTCATTCTATGCAGTGCAACCCCTAGTTCAACTAACATTTCACATTTTCTACAGATTTATTGGTGTTGTTTTTTTTCTATAAAGATGATCATTTCTTGTTCTTTACCATGTTTTCTTTATTCTTGTTGCTTTTTGTTGATAATTGTCACGGTAATGTTTATTACAGAACAAACAAACTACAAGCCGGGTTCTTTGGGGAATGAAAAGAGACAGCTTGAACATATAACACGAGTAATCAGCGGTAGTAAATATAAAATCTGCATTAGTGTGAAGCAACTTTTTTTTTTTTTTTGTTTGTGTTTTTTTTTTTTTTTTTTAAAAAAAATATGGCAGCAAAAAACGTGAATAACTTCAAAAATAATCGCTTATTTCTTTAAACTACTGAACCGAATCAGTGATGTGGTGTGCATGAAAATGTTAAAAGTAATTGTGGTTTAAAATTCTTTTAATTTCTCAAATGTGATAGCTTTATTTTTGAAGTTATGGTAGCCTATAGTTAGGGTGTATTCTTTCTAGACGCCCTGTATAATGAAACGTTTTACGATTTGTCGTTTTCTATATGTTGGTTTTTGATATTTTGCAACGTATTAGGACATTTTATTACATTTGGTAGAGTCTCCAGATATCTAAACATATGTTACCCCTAACCGTATAATATGACATGGGACGGTTAGACGAAGATGTAATAGACGAATGAAAACCTTGCTAAAACGTTTTTAAAACGTTTTTACAAGGTCTTATAATACGAAGACGTAATAGACAAATCCAGAACCTAGCAAAACGATTTATAAACGTGTTTACAAGCTCTTATTAGACGAAATCGAAATGGACCAATCCAGAACCTAGCCAAAACGTTTTAAAACGTCTTTATCATGTCTTATAGACGGAGATGAAATAGATGAATGAGAACCTTGCCAAAACGTTTTTAAAACGTTCTTTCAAGGTCTTATGAGACGAAGACGTAATAGACGAATCTAGAACCTAACCAAAACGTTTTAAAAACGTTTTGTGTTTGCTTGGCACATATCAGCACATCCACACAAGCGCGGGCGGGCGTCCACACGTACAAAATAAAAGCCACAAAAGGAAATAGAAATACTAAAAATACAGGAATGTCACTTTTTATGTTTTTCGAATCAGACGAAATTGAACCTATTTAGCTTCATCAAAGCCCTAAGTATAAAACACTTAATACAGCGTGTATCAATAGAAATGCAGGATTTTAAAGCCATTTTTTTCTGAAACAACAACAATAATAATAATAACAATAATAATAATTGTCGCTTATAAAGCGCTACAACAAAGTATCGAAGCCCTGTTAGTAGGGTTATAAATCAGAATCCCATTCTAGAAGTTTGGGGAAGAAGTTTTGAAGATGTTTTTCTATAGTTTGAAGGGTGCTGAATCAGAATTTTTGGGTCTAACCTCTAAGAAATGTGGGGAACTTTGTAAAATAAGGGGTAACATTAGTACAGGGGTAAATTTGAAATCAAGTCAAAATTGTGTCTAAATGTACACCAATATATTTGTCTCATTATAAGGATTAAAAAAGTATACACGTAGTTTGTCTTGGATCTGACCATACATAGTCTTATTTCGTGGACCAGCACTAAGAAGACCTGTCGACGATGAGCGTAGAGAAATACTTGGATTATAATCCGATATAAGTTCCTCGAGGTACTTGGGAGCCATACCATTCCGTATCTTATAGGTAATGAGTAAGATTTTGAAACAGATGCGGTCTTTAACTTTTAGCCAGTGTAGATTGTTCAGAACAGGCGAAATGTGATCATATCGGTTTGTCAAAGTGACAAGTCTCGCTGCTGAGTTCTCGTTGTAAAGGTGCAATATGACTGAAAGGAAGACCACACAACAGAGAATTATTACAGTCTAATCTAGTGGACACAAAATCATGAACTAAGCGTTCTGTGGTAGGTTGATCTAAATACCTACGGATCCGTCCAATCTTGTAGATTCCAAAAGACGCAGAACCTGCGATGTTCCTAATGTGATCTTTCATTTGAAGTGTCCTGTCCAGTGTAACACCAAGATCCTTAGCAGAGTCGGCATTGTTGATTCTGGCATCACCGATAACAATAGCTTGGTAGGATAGATGGAAAGGAGTGCGATTTGCTTTGAATGAAAATGCACCAATCTCCATCTTAGAATCATTCAGCATAAGCCATTGGTGATGGCCCCAGATCTTACATCAGAGATTACAACTTTCCAATTGTTAATAGCTTCAGATGTCTTTGGAAGACTGCTGTTAAATAGAGTTGCGTGTCATCGGTATAAATCAGGTGATAATTCCGCATTGTGAACCAAGCACGTCCTCAAATGGCTCCAGCTAATAGGATAAAAATTAAAGAAGGGGTACCTTGACGATCCCTGTGGTGGGTACCGCAAGGAAGGATATGAATGTCTGAAAGTTAATCATCACAACAAACAGCTTGGAACATTAGATAATATAGATTTAACCATCGTAACGCAGTGCCCACCAATGCCGTAAAGAATTGGTTAGACGCTCGTAAAAGATTAGAATGGGGGTGATGGTGTCAAATGCGGCAGAAACAATCAAGCAAAATCAACAACTGATTATTGCCCTTGTCTAACGCCATAAGCAGATTCGTTGCACTACACGAAGCATGGATGTTTCAGTTGAATGGAACTGGTGATATGGAGATTGCATATCAGAATAAAGGATATTTTCATGCAGATAGACTTTCAGTTAAATTGGGACTGCTTTCTCGATTATCTTGGAAATAAACATCAAGTTCGTAATGGGCCGATTATTTTTCAGATCATACACCATCAGAGCCCTGTTCTGTTTTATAAGCGCATGGGCCAATTTATAAATTGATGGTACAATCCGAGAACGCCAAGATTCCCGTAATAATTTGGGGTGATATAAGGAAAACCCAATGTCTAAACCATCTTTCAATAGGGATGTTTGCTAGGATCCAAGTGCGCACGTCAATTAGAGATTCCACATTAAAGGATATGTCATGATTTCGAATATTTGGAAAATTTGGTATGGATGGAAAGTTAAGTAACGTAGATTACATATAAAAATTTTCAAAATAAGTTGAAAATTGTCCACATTTGTTGAGTATTTTGCCTTTTTAATTTCCGCCCAATATCTTACTCGAAAAGATTCCGACAAATCCACATCGCGGCAAAATGTGACGTCAAGTGATGACCATCCATATTTACGGTCGTTGTGACCATCATATCGCAGTGTTGCCACTTCCCTATAACTGCGATCGATTTGTTTTTTATATCAATAATAATTAACACACGAAATGAAACAAATATGACATCATTCTGTAACTTATTTTCAATTTTATTATTACTTCATAATCCATCAATATTCCAGTGTCAGCATAACAATTCGGATCAACACGATGTTTTGGTCATCACTTTGACGTCACGGAGGAGAGCAAAATTGGGGGCTTTTGATCAATGAAGCCGTGACGAAAATCCGCCGTTTTCTTCGTATGTCAAAAAAGCACAAATTAAAATCCTCTATTTTTGTTTAATTTTACATCAAATTGTAATTATTTTTTCGGAATTCGTGAGTATTACATATATTTTTGAATGTCAGTCAAACTGAGCTTGACCAAAATCTTGACATATTTCCTTTAACACCTATCTTCGGCACAACCATATTACCGTCTTGTGCCCGTATGCATCAACCTTTCCAAAGTTCTTGCTCCTGTTTGGTCAGGAAGGCCCAGCTTCATGTCAAGAACCAGCTTATGCCTGTTACACCGTGTTATGTAATTATTTCTTGTAATGTAATAACCGACGGGTAATGTAAAATTTGACGTGTTATGTAATAAAACGCGTAACGTATAAAAATTGACGCGTAATGTCATAAAAAAATGGACGCGTAATGTAATAAAAACAATTCAACGCGTTATGTAATAATATGGCATTTTGTCATGTATTAGTTTGATTAGACCGGCTAGTGACCCTGAGATGTTTTGCGACTTTGTGGTGGTGTGTGTGTGTGTGTGTGTGTGGAGGGGTCTATTTGTGTATGAGTGTGTGTGTGTGTGCGCGTGTGTGTCCGTCGGTCATGCGCTAGCATGTGTGTGCGTCCGTCGTTCGTCCGTTTGTCTGTCCGTCGTATTGATCGAATTTATTCTGACCTTAATCTTGGTGGATGTCTTCGCTCTGTGTAACTTAGGTCCATTTTTGGTTTACTAAGGACCACCGCCCCTGAGTCCGTTGGGTGCCTTCATCCCTATCAACCTTATCAACCTTTGATTTTAGAATGTTAACTAGGTCCTTGACAACCCTGTGGGGTACCGCAAGGAAGGATAGGAAATGTCCTGAAAGCTTAGCATTCACAACACACTTGGAAACGATTAGTACGATATGGATTACACGCATCGAACGCAGTGCCCCCAATGCCGTACCGCGACTATTGTAGACGTCGTACAAGATAGAATGGGTGATGGTGTCCAATGCGCAGAACAATAAAGCAATGCAAAAACTGATTCATGCCCTTGTCTAAACGCCAAACCGCAGATCGTCACTGCACGAAGCATGGCTGTTTCAGTTGAGTGGAACTGGCGATATGCTGATTGCATAATCATAATAAAGGTCTTTTTATGCAGATAGACCTTTCAGTTGAAATGGGACGGCTTTTCCCTTCCTCGAATACTTTGGAATAAACATCAAATATTCGTAATGGGCCGATAATTTTTCAGATCATTAACATCAGATCCCTGTTTTTTTTTTTTTTATAAGCGCATGGGCCAATTTAGAAATTGGATGGTACAATCCGGAGAACTCAAGATTCGTTAATATTTGGGTGATATAAGAACCAAGTGTCCTAAACAATCTTTCAATAGGGCTGTTGCATAGCTAGATCCAGTCGCATGCACGTCAATGAAAGATATTCCACATTAAGGAAATATGTCATGATTGCTGAATATTTGGCAAATTTGGTAGATGGAAGCTTAGTAACGAGATTACAGATAAACATGAAAAGTGAAAAATTGTCCACATTTGTTGAGTAGTTTGTTGCCCTTTTTAATTTTCCGCCCAATAGATTACTCAAACTTTCCGACAAATCTACATCGCAGGCAAATGGTTACGCCATGGAGGACCATCCATAATTTACGTCGTGTGACCATCATATCGCAGGGTTGCCACTTTCCTCTAACTGCGATCGATGTGTGTTTTATATCAATAATAATTAAAACACAACGAAATGAAACAAATATGTCATTCTGTAGGGCACTGGGTTGGTTTAATTGTATTAAAATTTTACTTTCATTAATCCTCATATTACAAGTGTCGCAATAACATTCGAGTCAACACGATGTTTTTGTCATCACTTTGACGTCGACGAGGAGAGCAAAATTGGGGGCTTTTGATCAATGAAAGCCGTGGCGAAAACTCCGCCCGTTTTCTTCGTCGTATGTCAAAAAAGCAACAATTAAATGCCTCTATTTTGTAATTTTCAATCAAATTGTATTATTTTTCGGAAATCGTGTGTAAAATGTACCTATATTTATGATGTAATGCAAACTGAGCTTGACAAAATCTTGACAATATTTCCTTTAACCCTATCCTTCTCGGCAAACCATATTATCCGGTTTGACTTCATTGCATCATCAACCTTTCAAAAGCAACGTTCTTTGCGCAGCTTTTGGTCAGGAAGGGCCCCGCTGCATTCAAGGAACACAGCTTATTGACCGTGTTACAAAAACAAGAAGGAAGGGAGAAGGGGGGAGGGGAGGGGAATGGAAAAACAAAAAAAAAAACCAGATGAAAATGATATACATTCGTGTAATGTAATAACCGACGCAAGTAATGGTATAATGTTGAGGTGTTATGTAATAAAACGCGTAATATAATAAAAATTGACAGCGATGTAATAAAAAAATGGACGCGTAATGTAAAAAAATTAACGCGTTATGTAATAATATGGGATTTTGTATGTATTAGTTTGACTTAGAGCCGCCCTAGTGACTCCGGAGATGTTTGCGACTTTGTGGGTGTGTGTGTGTGTGTGGTGAGGAGGGTCTATCCTATATTATTTTTGTATGAGGGTGTGGTGTGTGTGGCGTGTGTTTGTCCGTCGTCTTGCGCGAGCATGTGTGGGTGCGTCGTCGGGGCGTCCGTTTGTCTTGCCTGTCAGTAATTTTTTTTTTTTTTTTTTTTTTTTTTTTTGTTGTTTTTTTTTTTTTTTTTTGATTCGAATTTATTCTTGACCTTATCTTGGTGGATGTCTTCGTCTCGTGTAACTTAGGTCCATTTTGGTTTACTAAGGAATCACCACCCCCCCTGAGTCCGTTATGGTGCCTTCATCCTTATCAACCTTATCACCTTATTTTTAGATTTTTAACTAAGGGATGGCTGTGTCTGGGTGACCCCCCCCCCACGGCCCCACCCCCACTGGTGTTGGGATGAGAGGGACAACGGTTCCCATAACTAGCCTGCATCGCATTGGCTTAAAACGGTTAAGGTTTTTCCCAGTCCTTTGTCTTGGCTTAGCTAAGGTTCCGAAACATATCGCACGATGCCTTAACCTATCTATAAATGTTAACTGTCCAGCGGTGTTTTCCTTGGTCTGCAATGGTGGGGGGAGGGCATGGCGCCCAGATGTACCCCTGGTATTATGATTAGGGGTTAGCAGTGACTTACTACTCGGTGGGGGAGCAGGTGAGAAAGTGGCTCGAAATAGGGAAAATACCAGGGGCGCGAGCCCCCCCGCTCAGAAGCTGAGCCCGCCCCGCCCAGCCCCCAATTGACCTGACCGTTTGTACAGTGTCTATGGAGAAGGACCCCATTCACCCCTCATAAAAATGCCTCGGCACCCCCTTCTGCCCCACCCATTTTGCAAAGTTCTGGTTACGCAACTGGTTTTGCTATTCCGAAAATGCAACATTTAACAAGTCGGCTATTTCCGATATTAAACAAGGTCCACTCACTATGGCGAGTAAAATCTCAATCCCTTGGCACCAGTTTCCATGAGCCCCACATTCACCAATGTTATTAGAAAATACACGCCCTTGGTTTTTGGTATGATATATGATAGCTAGATCACACAAGGTCAGTTCATGTCAATGTATTGTAAAGTACAACCCACTGAACTGTGTCCTTGGTGGGTGTGCATATTTTAACTCATAGTGACTAGTCCCATTAGGCGGAAGGTACCCAAGTATTATTGTTCCACTAAAAATGGTTGGACAGGGTCTTTTGACATGGGCTTTCACATATACAATAGGCAAACGACCTTTGCCATTGTCCACATTCCGCTGCACACGTCTGTCAGTTCAAATCGGTGGAAAATCAGGCCCGTGTTATAGCATAATGAGAATTCAGTTCCGTGATGCCAGTAAAATGTAAGGTTATACATGTTCCGTGGTCTTCGCTTTCTTAAAAGAGTAGAGTAAAACGTACAGCACACTTTTTGTGCACACTTCAATCACTGATTTGGGATGCTTTAAAATTTGGTGGGATTTCTCTAACTTCCGAGACCACGCTTTTTTCAAACTTAAACTTCGTCGCTTTTAATTCAGTGTTTTAAACCCCCAAACACCCTTTTCACGTCATATTAGACCAACGTAGATAGGTAGTTGTCATCCAGCGCACATAAATTATTTTTACAATGAATTCAGGTATTTTGGACCTCAAATCAGACATTTTCCAGAGCGTTTTTCGACGCAGTTTATTGAGGTCACAGCGATTTGATTGTCTTTCTCGTGTACAAGAAAAAAACGCATGTTGCTGACCTCCTGATTGACTGAGTCCGAAATATGGAAAGACCCACTGTACTCAATGTGCAAAATTTCAAAGCGTAACTACTATAATTTTCGGAATCGATGACCTTATTACAGAGACACTGGCCATTTGAAAATAGTGCGCCCTCAAGATTTTGCCCCCAAAATCGATATTTTTGCATGGTTGTAAGGCTTTTTATATACAAAAGCCCTCACCCGAATGATTCAGACCAAATCAGCTTCCTTTGGGTAAACGGAACGATTTTTATAATTTTACGTCGCCGGCGTCGTTAAATTCGCCAGACGACAAAAATGTCGTTTAACACATAACACGCACGCCATAATTCATGTTTCCCACGCTATTTACACTGTTGATCGGTCTTAACCTTTGGTGGTTTAATAGCAGTGAGTCCGAGTCAAAATATTCATGTAATCTACACATTTGTTGATTAAAGTTATGAAACACTTAAAGTTTGGGCCTCCAAATTACCTGGATTTCTCTTATCCTCATCAATGTCCTATCTGTTTTGGGGTATTTTATTTTTAGTTAAAATTTATCTCTGTTCTTCCAAATGGCCTAGACTATCATTTGAGAGCAAATTGAAGAAATTTCATATTTTGTGAAAATGTGCCAGTGCCGCTTTTAATTTTCAACTACAGCGGGTCCTATTTAATTTTCGGATAAACGAGCGTAATATAATAAATATTATTACTACGAGGCAATTTTATTACATTAACGTTTTATTACATACAACTGCGAATTATTACAATAACGGTCGATTATTTACATTACCTAAAATAAACTAACACAATCTTTTCGCGTTACAAAGTGACGCGTAATGTGACCGGGAAGGTAATAACTTTTGCAGTGTTGTGTAATAAAACAATAGTTAGGAGCCAATGAATCTTTGAAACTGAAATATTTTTCCCGGGCTGCTCTAAAATGTTGTGACTAGATTCAAGTAGGGAAACATCTTGGGCATCAGAAAACTGATGTTGGCATTATTTTTAACGATTGCGAAAAAATAGAAATCCAAGATGGGCGTCCAAATTGGCCGCCGATTTGACTAACGAACCTATTTTAGCCGTAACTTTTGATTGCAATCTTCAATTGGAACAGAATTTGTGTCATCTAAAAGAGAATTAAATTATCTACAAGCTATATCAACATTTTGAGTTTAAGAATTATTTAAGGGCAATTTAGGAAAAAAATCCCATTTTTTTGCATTTTTAACCAAAAATTAGATATTCGTATCTAATTTTCCATTGATATGGCCAGAACAAATCCTCCAATTAAGCCAATTTTTTTCTACAATTTGACCTAATAAACACACGGTTAGTCATATCCAAATTACAGTTATGTACCTTGTTCAGAAACGAAGTTATTCTGTAACGAATGTCATCAATGTTACACAGAGAAGTTGGTTTACTGCGCACTTTTGCTAACAGTGATCATCATTTTTTTGGTCATGCAGAAAACTCATGACCCAATCCCTCACTTGAAAGTACACATTATACACTGTTAAAAAATGTTCTTTTAAAACGTTGATTTGACTGTCAGCCGGGACTTTGAAACGTGGCAAATAACTGTACAAAGGGACTCGACGGGCAAAAAACCTGTAAAAAGTCTTTAAAACTATGTGAGTCATAGCGCCAGTCAAAACGACGTTATTTTACTGAACATTGAAAAAAAAATAAAAAAAAAAAAAAAAAAAAAAAAAACAAAAAAAAAAAAAAAAAAAACAATAACAGTGTGGTGTCATTTATATCTATACTTTAAATCGATCAAGCAATTTTACACAAATGCCCTTTCAAACATTTTTTAAAAGCACAATCTTAAGCAGGTATTACCGTGTGATATCAATTTCTTTAACTTTAAGGAAAATGAATATGCTGAGGTAATTTTTTATAGCACCCATATGGAAGGAATATGGTTGCAACCCTATTATTTTGACATTTACTAATGAAACCAGCTGTTTGGAATTTGTAAGTATACATTGTATTTCCATTGATACCTCAACATGGCCTAATAAGTCAATGAACATTGCTCTACATGACATCACAACGATAGAAACCTTCAAATGCCTGATGATTAACACGTTCGCTAAAAATTAAACAAATTTTCGATTTTCAACCAAACAACGAAGGTTTAACGCCTATTCTACCCCATGGACGGTTTGTTTTAACATATTTTTGCTGGGCAGAAAAAGACTTATTTTTGTCTGATCGTTTGCAACAACCCTTTTCGGAGGCTATGGTACAAAATTCCTGTTTTTTTACAAGTTTATTTTTACAGTGCGGCGAGACCAAACGGTTGAAATGGGTACCCTATCCGAGACCAATCTTGTTCAACGGATACCCATTGAGACCAGAGCCTCGTTCAAATACACTATCCGAGACCCATTACAGGACCAAAAAACCCCCTCGCCCGCCCCACCGCCTCGAAAGAAGAAAGCCAATAGGGAAATGAATTTTTAACCTAGGATTTTGGCACTCAATTTGAGCTTATTTTATCTGTTTATGTACTTTTTAATTCTGTTTGGAGCATGAAATCAATACAAAATCATCATTCGAGATTCAAATCAATTCAGATCAAATCAGATTCCTGCCGATTTTATACTCTACCTGAACTGAAAAGTAAAATTGATACCCTATGTTATACTGACAGAGACATTGGTTTGAATTTGATACCCTATCTGCAAGTCTCCGAGCATGTCCAGGTCTCGTCGGGTTTTTTTGTAACGCGGGTGGTTACCGACCAGAATACCCGTTACCCCCCCCCGATTATATTTTTTTGGGTTTCTATGAACATTCTACAGAGGATTCTATATACTTATTTTATGTAATCTGTCTTCGGTTTAGGAATAAACAAGTAAACATGGCTAAATTCAGGCTTGCCTTCACAGTCTTAAAGCATTGGGTCAAACAAAACTTGTAACCTCCCCTCTGTACTTTTTCTGCTTTTATCTGTTTTACAGAATGAACATCCAATTGTTTTCAAACTTGTTAGTGATTTTCAGTTAAGGGTCCCTTTTCATTATGTCTGAATATTTTTATGCCATTATGTCGCCGTAACTATTTTTGATAAACGGTATCCTGTCAGTTTCAATAGGTTTCCCACCCCGACCCCAGCGCGCCACAGGACACTAAAAGTTATATTAAATAGTATAAATGGTTAGACAACCCTAAATAAAATTTGGCCGCTTCCGTATCGAATGACTCATTGCCGACCTGTGATGTTTTTATTGTCCACATATATACTGAAACGGCGTACCAGACTTGAACATGCCCACAATATATTTAATGAACAAACTCAACCTCATAATATCATCGTTTTGGGGCACCCCCCGTGGACAAATCATTTCATCGTATTTGGAAAGCCCCGTAAGACACTACGTATTTTGTGTTCGTTCTAGTCTCTGGTTAGGGCGAGTGAAAACAGCACAACTTTATGCCAAATGCTATCACTCTGCCTCAATATAAATAAATGAAATGTCCCACGGATTAGATTGTTCCGCTATGAAGTGTCTAGGATTCGTAACGGTTTGACGTGTGGCCACTAGAGGTCAGTGGACGGGTGGCACTCTCTTTACTAAAAAAAATCGATATACATAACTGGGTTGAAAAAGTTTGAAATAGATAACTTTTACTCGAAATTAATATTTAACCACATACGGGGGTCCAATAACAATAGTAAATAATTAATACCCATGGTATTTACGATAATTCTTTTTCTAACCACGAATCACACCATTTACGTGTTGTCTTTGGCACACGGCGCCGCCCCATTGTTAAATTACGGTCAGAAAGTAATTCGAGCCACGCGACCTTGGCAATTCTTCCCTGCCCTAGGAGTTCACACGTTGTTCGACGGTAACATATGCCAAGTGGCTGACACGTACATATAGTTAGGGAGTGCCAATGATCTGGAAACTGAAATATTTTGCCCGGCTGCTCTAAAATTTTGGTGACTAGATTCAAATTAGGGGACATCTGGTCATGCATAAAACTGAGTTTGGATTCTTTTTAACGAATGCGAAAAAATAGAAATCCAAGATGCGTCCAAAAATGTCCGCCGATTTGACTAATTTTAGCCGTAACCTCTGATTGCAATCTTCCAATGGAACTGAATTTGTGGTCATCTAAAAGAGAATTACATTATCCTACAATCTGATATCAACATTTTTTGAGTTACGAATTATTTAAGTGGGCAAATATGAGAAAGATCCCATTTTTTTGGCATTTTTAAAACCCAAAAATTAATATTCGTATCTATTTTTCCATTGATATTGCCAGAACCAATCATCAATTAGCAATTTTTTCTACAAATTTGACCTAATAACCCACGTTAGTCCTATCAAAATTACAGTTATGTACCTTATTCAGAAACGAAGTTATTCTTTAACGAAGGTCATCAATCAGTTTACACAGAGAAGGTTGTTTACTGCGCACTTTTGCTAAAAGTGATCAGTCATTTTTTGTCATGCCAGAAAACTCTGACCAAATCCCTCACTTGAAAGTACCATTATACAAACTGTTAAAAATTTTCTTAAAAACGTTGATTTGACTGTCAGTCGGGACTGAACGGCAACTACCTGTAAAAAAAGTCGTTTGAACTGATGGTAGTCCTAGCTGCCGTCAAAACGACGTTATTTTACGGAATATTTTAACATGTAGGTGTCATTTTAAAAATACAATGCAATGCTTTTTATATATTATACATTTAAATCGATCAAGAATTTAAGCACTAAATGCCCTTTCAAACATTTTAAAAGCAAATTTTATTATTTTATTGATTTTTTAGTTTTTTCAAGTTTTTTAACTTTAAGGAACGTGATATACTGATGTATTTTTATAGCATACCAGTAGTGAAAGAATCTGGGTTGTCAACCCCTATTATTTTTGGACATGTTACTAATGAACCCCTCTGTTTGGAAATTTGGTAAGTATACATTGTATTCCATTGATCCTAACATGCCTATAAGTACAGGAACATTGCTCTACATGACATCACAACTATAGAAACCTTCCAATGCCGGATGATTAACACGTTCGCTAAAAATTAACAATTTTCCTATTTCAAGCCAACAACCGAAGGTTTAACAGCCTATTCTACCCCCTGGAAGGTGTTGTGTTAACCTATTTTGCTGCAGAAAAAGACTTATGTTTTTGTCTTATCGTTTGCAACAACCCTTTCGGAGGCTATGGTAAAAAAAATTGGCCTGTTTTTTTACAAGTTTATTTTTAACAGTGCGCGAGACCAGAAACGGGTGAAATGTACCCTATCCGAGACCAGATCTGTTCAAACAAACGGATACCCTATTTTAGACCAGACCTATTCAATGGACACTATCCGAGACCCAGGACCACCAATGGAATTGTAACCTAGGATTTACACTCAATTTGAGCTATTTTATCGGTTTATGGACTTTTTTATTCTGTTTTGAGCATGAAATCAATACAAAAACCCCCTCTCATTCAGATTCAAATCCATTCAGATCAAAATCAGATTCCTGCCGATTTTATACTCACTCTACCTGAAACTGAAAATAAAATTTATACCTTGTGAGACGACAGAAATTGGTTGAATTTGATACCCTATATTGCATGTCTCGAGACATGTCCAGTGCCTCGCGTTTTTTTTTTTTGTACGCGGGTTACCCGCACCATAATACACAGTTACCCCCCCCACCCCCGAATTATTATTTTTTTGGGTTTCTATAAATTCTACAGAGGTCTATATACTGATTTTATGAATATGTCTTGGTTTAAGAATAAACAGTAACTGGATATTGCCATGCTTGCCTATCACAGTCTTAAAGCATGGTTCAACAAAACTTGTAACCTCCCCATCCTGGACTTTTTCCTGGCTTTTACGTTTTTACG